>CADCXT010004025.1:0-24706 GCA_902806775.1 Microtus agrestis
CAAGTGCTACACAGCAGTAAAAAAAATAATGACATCTTGAAATTTCTGGGCAAATAGATAGATCTAGAAAGCATCATATTGAGTGAGGTGACCCAGACCCAGAAAGACAAATATCATATGTACTCACTCATAAGTAGCTTTTAAACATAAAGCAAAAAAAGCCTACAATTCACAAGCCCAGAGAACCTAGACAACAAAGAGGACCCTAAGAAAGACATACATGGATTGAATGTACATAGGAAGTAGAAAAGGACAAGATCTCCTGAGTAAATTGGGAACATTGGGACCATGGAAGAGTGTAGAAGGGGAGGGAAGAATAAGAGAGGGGAGGGGAGAAAAATATATAGCTCAACAAAAAAAAACAAGAAAAGAAAGAAAGAAAGAAAGAAAGAAAGAAAGAAAGAAAGAAAGAAAGAAAAGGAAAGGAAAGAGCCTAAGCTAAGGTTGAGCTTTCATAATGTAAGTCTCCATGTTGTTTTCTGTGAGCTGGAAGCCCAAAGAAAAATCTATCTATATAAGATAACATATCCAACATGAGTGCCAGATTTATTGATAATCAACACAGAAATTTACATGAGTGGAATTGAAAAAGACCAGGAAAAAAGCTGAAGCACTAAATTGGAGTTGGAGGTATTGATGTTAGTTTATGCTTGGCAGATGATAAAAAGGATGGATAGAGAGGTAAATAAAATTAATGTGTGCATGTGATACTCTAATCACAATAAACTTTCTGAGCACTAAATATTTTGGTTTCTAAATATCATCATCCAAAAAAACTCCTCAGAGAAATGACCAATGACCAATTCCAGAACTGGGGTGTAAGATGAGCTGGAAACATTGCATCATCTTCAACAAGAAAGGCAATTCTCAAAGAAGGATGGGGAAGCGTTCAAAGGGCCTGGGACTCAAATTGACAGGATTCCCACTGACAAGAACTGACACAGTTTGAACTTCATAATGTTTAATAATGAGAGCAACAAACCCTAATCCATCAACTAACACAGAATTGGGGATATTCATATTGATATGAATAAATTAACGACGTTATTAAATAAGAAAAATATTGGGACTGAGAATGTAGCTCAGTAGGTGCTTGCTACTATCACCCGTTCATTTTAAAGGTGGGATGGGGCATCTGGAGAGATGGCTCAACAGTTAAAAGAGTACTAGCAGCTCACAAAGGCCTCTGGTGCCCTCTTCTGGCCTCGGTGGGCACTAGGCATGCTCACAGTGCACATACATACATGCAGGAACTCACACATACACAAAGATTAAAAATTTTAAAATTGGTTTTGAAGGGGAAAATGTGGTGGCACATAACTATAACCCCAGCACCCTGAGGATCATCCTGGGCTATGTGAGACCCTGAATCTAAAAAAATTAACTTAAAGAAAAAAATAAAATGTTCTTCTTTAGAGAAGAATTTAACTCATAATGCAGAAGGAATAATGTGCTTTAAAAGTTTTCAAGTGAGGTGGGATGTCATTTAATTGGTAGAGTGCTTGCTTGACAGTCACAAAGTCCTGGGTTCAATCCCATGCCTGTAATCTCAGCACTCAGAGAGTAAAAACAGGAAGGTCTGGAGTTTAAGGCTCTCTTTGCCAGCCTGGGATACATGAGACCCTACCCCTCAAAAATAGATAGATAGATAGATAGATAGATAGATAGATAGATAGATAAATGGTGGAAGGCTGCTCAGCCTCAAAATAATCACACAGAAACCATATTACTTGCTTATTACATATTACTGTTTGGCTAATAGCTTAAGCATATTTCTAGCTTGTTCTTATATCCTAAACTAACCCATCTCCATTAATCTGTGTATCACCATGAGGTCGTGGCTTGCCAGCAAAGTTTCAGTGGGCTCCAGCAGAGGCATCTGTCCCTGGTGGAGGCTACAGGGCTTTTCCCTGAGTCCACCTTCTTCCTCCCAGCATTCAGTTTTGTTTTCCCACCTAGCTCTATTCGGCTAATCCACTGGACAAAACAGATTTATTCATTAACCAATAAAACAAAACAGAAGGACTTCCCAAACTAAATAAGAAGTTGCCATGTGGCAAATACCACAGTCTTGACTGCTGAACAGGTGCAAGGACTGAGGCAGGTGAGAAATGTTTGCATGGTGTCCTGGTTTTTTTCCATTATTGCAGTAAATACTGTAACGAGAGCAGCTTGAGGAGGAAAGTTTATTGTATCTTACACTGCCAGGTAACAATTCATCTCTGAGCTGGGGTGCTAGAGACAGAAACCAAGGAGGAACAGAGTCTACTGGATCATTCCCAGACTCATATTTAGGTTTCTTTCTTATTCTTCCCAGGACCACTTGGCATTGACCACAGTGGACTGGGCCAATCAAGAAAATGCCATGGAAACATTTACTCATTTTAGGTCCTCTCTTCTCAGATGACTCTAGTTTGTCACCAGACCAAAAGCAAAAACCAGCACACAGAACAACAGGATAGCAGCATACTCATGAACTATTCCCACAAAATACTATTCAACTGCTCATGAGAAAATGAACTTAGCTGATAGCAACTTGACCAGGTGATCAAGGTTAACCTCCAGCAATAGGGAAGATAAAGAAGATATAGAATCAACTGGGGGTCAGAGGGCAAGCGGGGATCACTCTTGCCAAAAAAATCCATGACCTGAGACTGGCCATGAAAAAACACAAAACAAACCCCAGCTGAGTGAAAGGGTGGACTTTTTGTAAGCTGCCAAATGTTGTGAGAAGCACGGGGCCCTTTGTTCTGTTCCACCTGGCTAGCTTATACCTGAAATAATCACACAGAAATTGTATTAATTAAATCACTGCCTGGCCATTAGCTCTAGCCTCATATTGGATAACTCTCACATCTTGATCTAACCCATTTCTATTAATGTGTATCACCACTTGACAGTGGCTTACCGGCATGAGTCTAACCAGCATCTGTCTCGGGCAGGAGAACCATGGCGTCTGCCACACTGCCTTCCTCCCAGCATTCAGTTCTGTCTACTCCACCTATCTAAGTTCTGTCCTATCAAAAGGCCAAGACAGTTTATTTATTCAACCAATGAAAGCAACACAAATATAGGAGGACCTCCTACACCAGCCAAAGTCATAAAAGACAGAAAGAATCAGGAACTATTATGTGACACCAGTTGACTGCCATCATGGATAAGGGAAATCTCCCAAGACCTCACCCTCAGATGAAGACTAGTCTTCTCCAAGGATGAGTTTCCTGATAAATTATCCAATTCCAAGTGGGCTGCACTAGACACATATACATACAAAGAATGCTGAATGGATTCCGTGTGTGGGGTGTGTATGGGGTGTGTGTGTGTGTGTGTGTGTGTGTGTGTGTGTGTGTGTATGTATGTATGAAACAATAATCAAAGAAGAGGTCATGAATGTGAGACAGAGTAGGAGGACACAGAAGGAGCTGAAATGGGAGAAAGATGTAGAAACAACGTGAGAGGAAATGGTATACGTGTATAAAATTCTCAAAATTTTTATTTCAAAAAAGAATAAGAATGTAGATGTATTTTTCTTTGGTCCACCAGCTCACAAATAGACACAGAGACTTATTATTAATTATGAAAGCTTGACTTTAGCTTAGGCTTTTTCCTAACTAGCTCTTGTAACTTTATTAACCTATTTCTATTAATCTACGTTCTACCACGTGGCTCGTTTACCTTTCCTCTGTACCGTATGTCGACTTGTTCTGTGTCCTGTTGTCATCTTCCACATGCCTAGATTCTTCCCTCTGACTTCCCCTCTCTGCCCAGAAGTCCTGTCTTTTCTCTCCTGCCTAGCTATTGGCCATTCATCTTTTCATTACACCAGTTACAACAACACATCTTCACACAGAGTACAAATAACGCACAACATAATTCTAAATTAAGGAAGAGTAAACAGGGGTCTCAGGAGACATCCCAGTTGGTAATTTACTTGCCCTGCAGACATGAGGAGTTGAGTTTGATTTAGTCAAGCAGGCCATGTACCTGACTAAGGGACCATACCTTGGGAAGGCTGATCCACATAACACCAGATACCTTTTTTTATTGTTTTATTGAGCTATATATTTTTCTCCACTCCCCTCCTTTCCTTTCCTCTCTCCTTATACCCTCTCCCATGGTCCCCACGCTTCCAATTTACTCAGGAGATCTTGTCTTTTTCTACGTCCCATGTAGATTAGATCCATGTATGTCTCTCTTAGGGGCCTCTTTGTTGTCTAGGTTCTCTGGGATTGTGAATTGTCTGCTGATTTTTCTTTGCTTTATGTCTAAAAGCCACTTATGAGTGAGTACATGTGATAATTGTCTTTCTGGGTCTGGGTTACCTCACTCAATATGTTGTTTTCTAGATCCATCCATTTGCCTGCAAATCTCAAGAAGTCATTATTTTATTCTGCTTGTAGTACTCCATTGTGTAAATGTACCACATTTTCCTTATTCATTCTTCGGTTGAGGGGCATTCAGGTTATTTCCAAGTTCTGGCTGAAATTACCTGGCACAAGTGAGGACGAAGCACACAACAAATAAATAAACAAAAGTTAAGAGTTTATTAGAGACACGTGAATGGTCCTGGGGAAGTCAGTGTGGAGAAGAGAGCTTGAAGATGCCTAAGCGCATGTGCACAGGGGTGTGGGGGGTGATTGATGTAGCTGCATCATCCACAGATGATGGAGCGCACACATGCGGGCACAGGGCTTATGTAGCTGCATCATACGTAAGTGATGCAACCCTGCCGCACGTAGGTCACAGAGGGCCTTTTAAGGTCTTCCACCTTGAACCATCTCTCTGGCTTTTTGATATTCTTTTTTTTCCCCTTGGCACATTCTTAAATTCTTTTATTGACAAGATAAGAACCTCAAAAGGGGACCCCAAGTTTCCTGATAACAAAAGGGTAAGATCAAATAATAGAAGTGAGGATAAAAATTCCTGCCTTCCATGTGACTCAGGAGCTTTCATGGTGACCCTAAAGAAAAAGACTCTGAAGCCTGAAATCAACCTCAACAGAAAAAATAGCTCTTTCATTGCTATGAAGAGCAAGCAACCTTCCCAAGGGCATGAGGATCCTATGACGTACAGATGGGGAAGCCAGGGTTTTAGAGGAGACAGGGATGGAGGTAGGAAGCAGGGGTTGAGGCAAGAATTTTTGTGGCTTTTCTGAGGATGAGCGGTTGGGTGGACACCTGAGGCTTTTCTAGACCTGAGGATTTAGCTTGGGAGGATGTTCTTCTCAGGGGATAGGAGATTCCCTAGCCTAGAAGGCTGCACAGTCCTCTGGACTTCCTTATCAGAAGGAGTGATCTTCTCTTTAGGGGAGAAAAGATTCCTTAGTTTACAGGGCCATACAGACCTTCAAGGATGAGCTTCATACATCATCATAAATCCTTATTGTTCTTGCAAAATTTTGGCTTATTTTTTTAATTTAATTTATTTATTATTGTTAATATTTGCATTATGATGTGTCTACATAGTAAAACTCAAACTCCAAATGATTCAGTGTTTTCCCAAAACTCAATGCCATTTGAAAATCATTTTTAAGCTGATACTTCAATGAGGTGATAATCAAACTCAGTGAACAATTAATCTCTAGGGTGTCAGCGTGGTCATTTCACGGATTTTCCCACAACCCTCTCCCCCAAGGGAGTGAGTCTCTTTTGTCTCACAATGGAAAGAATCGCTCCAGTTGCCTTGGGGTAGGCATGACAGCAGAAGGAACTGGACTTGTGGCCCCTGGAAGGAAACAGAGAAAAGGCGATGTCAGCCCTCAGCTGGCTTCCTCTTTCTCCAGTTCATGAGAGGGAGCTGCCCACTTTCGGGACAGGCCTTTCCCTTTCAAACTTCCCAACTTCTCTGCAAAACCCCTCATGCACATACTCAAAGGTTTACCTCAATAAGGCCCTAAGAGTTTCCTTATCTAACTGACAATCAAAATTAGCCATCTCACTGTCTAACCGACAATCAAAATTAACCATCACAAGTCAACTCACACACATCAAAGCACCCACACGCATCGCTTTAAACCACAATATTCCACTCCTGGCTCTTAAGTCTCATGTTCATTTCATAATTCAGGACACTTTTAGTCCATCTCTGAGGGTCCCTTAAGTTCTCACAGTTACACCACTATTCAAAAGTCTAAGCTCACCAATATCTCTCAAAGTTACAACCAGTATGTCCTCATTCACCACGTCCAAACTTTAATTGAGTTCACTCTCCTTTCTTCACCAAACTTCACCTCTCTCTCTCTCTCTCTCTCTCTCTCTCTCTCTCTCTCTCTCTCTAACTATCACATTCCACTCCGTGACCCCCAGAAGCTTGTAACAATATCATAATATAAAATGCATTTAGTCCACTTCAATAGTCTCCATAGTCTATCACAGTCTCAACCATGTCAGAGAAGCCGAGGAGCAGCCACAGTTCCTTCCTACCTCTTCAGTTCCTCTGATTTCAAAGCTTCCCTTTTGGCAAGTTATATTTGATCAAATAAAAAGCATTTGTTAGTCTTATAAGTCAGTTCAGATTGAATGATCACCCTGTTTGATGAACCACTAATTGGCCATAGTGATTTGGAGGACTGTAGAAAAAGAACAGAAAGTGGTAAGTCAGGGCTAAGACAGGATCTCAGCCCTTTTGGTCAGAGGAATAAAAGAGGTAGGAAAGGACTGTGACCTCTTCTCTGACTCTAAGCAAGCTTTATTTGTCAGAACACAATGAAAATATCACACAATGCATTATCATCCTGGTGGGACATGGTGGCACGCAGGCAGACATGGTGCTGGAGCTGAAAGTCCTACAACTTGATCAGCAAGCAAAGAGAAGTGAACTGAATGACTGGGTGTGGCTTGAGCATATATGAGACCTCAAAGCCTGCCTCAACAGTGACATACTTCCTCCAACAAGGCCACACCTACTTCAACAAAATCACATCTCTATTGGTAGACTTTTCTGTCCTACCAGTCAGTTCCCAAATAACCACACATGTAGAAGGAGCTGTGAGCCGCTTCCCAGCCTTCCAGCTAGCTTTACCGGAAATAACTACATGGAAACTGTATTCTTTTGAACACTGCCTGGCCCATTAGTTCTAGCCTCTTATTGGCTAATTCTCACATCTTGCTTTAACCCATTTCTAATAGTGTGTGTAGCATCATGAGGTGGCTTACCAAGGAAGATCTTAACCTGTGTCTGTGTCGGGTGGGAGAACCATGGCGACTGACTGAATCTGCTTCTTTCTCCCAGCATTCTGTTCTGTCTACTCCACCTATCTAACTAAGCTGCTGTCCTATCAAAAGGGCCAAGGCAGTTTCTTTATTAACCAATAGACATATGACCCTCCTCCATCACACACAGAGACTCAATTATAAATGCTAGGGCAATAACTTAGGCTTGTTTTTAGCTAGCTCTTATAACTTATTAACCCATTTCTATTCATCTATGTGCTACCCTGAGGCTTGTTTACCTCATGTAAGTTCTGTCCCTCCTACTCTCTCTGCACCTCATGGGATCTCCTCTGACTCCTCACTTCCCCCCAGAACTCTTAGTCTTATTCTCCCACCTAATCTTATTTTGCCTAGCCATCAGTCAATCAGCTTTTTATTAACCAATGAGAGTAATACATATTTAGTGCATGAAGACTTTTCCAAAGCACACCCCCCAATAAGTGCCACTCCTTGTGAGTTTATGGAGGCCAATTGCAATCAAACTACCCCAACTATAACTACATGCATATTTTTAAAAGATCTATTTATTTATTATGTATATAGTGTTCTGTCTGCATTATCCCTACAGGCCATAAGAGGGCACCAGATCCTATTACAGAAGGTTGTGAGCCACCATGTGGTTGCTGGGAAAAGAACTCAGGACCTCTGGAAGAGTAGGCAATGCTCTTAACCTCTGAGTCATCTCCCCAGCCCTAATTACATGTATATTATACCATGGATTTTATTTCACAGACCACTGAGTCTATGTATAAATTTTTAGTCTTTTCCCCTGTGCCTTAGTTTAAATGGTGTCTATTGTCTTCAAATTCACCTTTTTCTTTTACAGTCTAATATGCTATTAGTTGATCTACTGAGTGAATTATTAATCTTCAAATATTCTACTTATTTTCTTTTTTCTAAGATAGGTTATCACTACATAGCTCAGAATGACCTCAAACTCACTATACAGCCAAGGATGACCTTGAAGTTTTGATCTACCTGCCTCTATGTCCAAGTGATGGAGTTACAAGTATGTGCCACCATGCCCAGTATATTTAGTGCTGGAATCAAACCCAGGTTTTTGTGTATGATGGGCAATCACTCCACCATCTGAGCTACATTTCCCAACTATACCACATTATGTCTTGGAGCTCTCTGTATTTTTTTTTTTTTTGAGACAGATCTTCTCTGTGTAGCTTTGGAGCCTGTCCTGGAACAAATTTCTCACAGAAATCCACCTACCTCTGCCTCCCTGGTGCTGGAATTAAAGGCGTGTACCACCACCATTGCCCAGCCAATCTCTACATTTTCTACTTGGTTTTTATTTAAATTCTCTGATTTTTGCCTTTGGCTCTCATTATATTAATTTCTTTTAAATTATTTTGCTTTCATCTTGGTTTTTGCTTAGCTGTATTTGTTTTGATTTTGATTCTAGAGATTAAATCAAGAGCCTCATATATGCTAAATATGGTTTTGTCATCCTTTAAACTCTGAAACTGGGCTGTTTCAACATAATTTTCTGCTAACTCATTGTCTCTGTTATTTCTGGGTTTGTTTATTTTAATTTTCTCTGTTTCTATTGATTTTTCGGATTTTTTTCATAACTTATTTTTATTTCATGTGTATGATGTTTGCCTGTGTGTACAAATGTGTACCACATGCCTGGTGCCTGCTGAGACCAGAGGAGGGTGTCAGATCCGCCAGTACTAGAATCAGAGACATTACAACTCACTGTGTGGGTACTGGGAACCACACTCAGATTCTTAACCACTGAATCATCACTCCAGCCCTGATTTTTCAGTCCATTGTATGTCTATTAATTTTTATCAGATATTAAATGATATGAACATTTTATTGTTGAGTGTCTACATTGTATTGTGTTGCTTAAAGTAATGTTCTGTTTTGTTTGGGCATTTTGTGTAGATCAGATTGATCTCTTTTTGTTTTGTTTTGTTTTGTTTTTGCTTGTTTGTTGATCCGGAATGTCACTATGTATCCCTGGCTGTCCTGGAACTCACTATGTATATCAGTCTGGTGTAGCACGAATTCTAATTGGTTTTAATAATAAAAACCTGGGGCTGGAGAGATAGTTCAGTGGTTAAGAGCACTGTCTGCTCTTCCAAAGGTCCTGAGTTCAATTCCCAGCAACCACATGGTGGCTCACAACCATCTCTAATGAGGTCTGGTGCCCTCTTCTGGCCCGCAGGCATATACACAGACAGGATATTGTATATATAATAAATAAATAAATCATTTAAAAAAAATAATAAAAACCTGGAGTCATATATTGGGGTAAATGCTGAAAAATCAGAGAAGTAAAGGAGCCTGCCAGTAGAGAGACCTTTTACCTCTATCAAATCCTCAAACCAAAGTGAGCAAGATCCTGTCTCCATGAATCCTCAGACCGAATGCTCTGAGCTCCTGTCTCCTCCTGCCTTATATTCCTCTCTCTGCCCAGCCTAGTGCTGGAATTAAAGGCAAGGTGTGATCCCAAGTGCTGGGATCACCTTTGTATAAGCCCTGTTTCTCTTTTAGACAGATTTAATCTCATGTAGTCCAGAGTGCCCTTGAACTCACAGAGATCCATCTGCCTCTGTCTCCTACATGCTGGGATTAAAGGTGTGTGCCACCACTGCCTGACCTCTATGGCTAACTAGTGTGGCTAGCTCCACACTCTGATCTTCAGGTAATCCTTGTTTCTTACAGCACAAACAAAATATCACCACATTTTGGTCTCCAACTCACAGAGAGACACTCGCCTTTGCCTTCCATCACATTTGGCTTAAAAAAGTTATTTGTGTATGCATGTTGTGCCTACGTGTATGTATGTGCACTATATACATGCCTGGTATCCACAGAGGCCAGAAGAGGATGTCAGATGTCCTAGTTCTGAAGTTACAAAGAATTGTGAGCTGCCATATAAGTGCTGGGAACCAATCCAGCTCCTCTGCCAAAGCACAACGCTTAACCACTGAGCAATCTCACCAGCTCCTACTAAAATACTTGTTTATATTTATTTAGTCCACAATTTTAAAATATCAAGCACTAGTGACTTCAATATTATTTATTCTTGTCAGGTGGTATTATTAATTATAAATGATCGGCCTGTAGCTTAGGCTTGCCACTAACATCTGTGAAGCCAGATGCAGAAGAAGCAACATGAAAAGTTCATAGATGGGGTAAATGAGCCTTGAGGCAGCATGTAGATTAATAGAAATGAGTGTATATAAGTTGTAAGAGCTAGTTAGTGGCAAGCCTAAGCCATAGGCCGATCATTTATAAGTAATAATAAGTCTCTGTGTGATTATTCGGAAACTGGCTGGTGAGACAAAAAAGTTCACTTACAGAGAACATTCTAATAAAATTGGAAAAATCTAATAGAAATTAAACAAAAATCAACTGTGGTGATTGTTACACAATTTTTGTAACTACCTTTTAAAAAACACTAAATGGTTTTCTTTTTAAATGGGTAAGTTGTATCTTTAAAACACTCTTACATGGGTGTAACACCCGATTCTGTGTTACCCCCTCGGTACAGTATGCGAGTCGGGCAAGGGCCTGGAGATTGAAAGAACACACAAAGAGACCTGGGTCATTCGAAAGGAGATCAGCCGAATGCCATCTATTCAACCTTGGGGAAATCCTTATATACCTCACTGCTGCCCAAGGATTTCCACCCAGGCAGGTGGGAAATTACCACACCAAAGATGGATGGAGTCAACAATGCCCTACAGTGAATCACCAGGCAGGGCAGAGGGAGCACAGGAATAAACAATGTTTTAGCTGGCTGACCAGAAACTGTCCTCAAGATGAACCCCAAGAACAAGGGTAGACCCGGGGCTGGAGAAATGGCTCAGTAGATAAAGCATGTGTTTTGCAAGCATGAGGACCAGACTTCAGATTCCTAGAATGCATTTAAAACAGAGCAAGCAACTTGACAGTGGTGGCACATGCTACTGCCCAGTACCTGGGAGACAGAGGCAGGTGGATCTCTGAGTTTGAGGCCAGCCTGGTCTACAGAGTGAGTTCCAGGACAGCCAGGGGCTACACAGAGAAACCCTGTCTTGAAAAAAATACAAAAATTGAGCAAGCATAGTAATTGCCTATCCTAGCACCTAAGGAGGCAGAGAGAGCAGACCCCAGGGCAAGCTGGCTAGCTAGACTAGCTGGAATTGATTAGCTCCAGTTCAGCAAGAGACTATGCCTCAATAAAGAATGGTTGGGGCAGACACCCAATGCCTACTGTGGGCCTTCACATGCAAACACACATGCACATATATAGGAACATGTACACACACACACACACACACACACATTCCAAAATAAAAGTCACAAAATAAATTTAGAGAATAAATTTAGAGGCCAAATATGGATCAGTGGATCAGTGGTTAAGAGTACTTGCTTCTCCATGGTGAGTATGAGAGTTCAGATCTTAGAACTCATGTAACAAACATCTCTAACTCCAGCTCAGAGAAATCCTATGCCTGTTTTTGGCCTCAGAAAATGTGTGTGTGTGTGTGTGTGTGTGTGTGTGTGTGTGTGTGTGTGTGTGTGTGTGTGTGTGTTAAAAAAAACTATCAGCTAAAGGTTAAAGAAGTCTTTATTCCCCCAGAGAATTAGCAGTTCCTGTCTGGTAGCATGTGGAGAACTCGACATGATCAACCCCACCTTTCTCAGCAGTAATTTGTTTTTCACATTACACATCTTTTTCTTTTAGACAAGCTCTCTATTCTTAACCCAGGCTGGCCTTGAACTCACCATCTCCAACCACTGTCATCTTCCTCCTCAGTGCGGGGACCACAGGCATGCAATGCCGTTGCCCAGCTTGCTTCGCCTTACACTTAGGGAGGCTTTCAGTTTCAAGAAATACACAACGAGGGGGCTGGAGAGATGGCTCAGAGGTTAAGAGCACTGACTGCTCTTTCAGGGGTCCTGAGTTCAATTCCCAGCAACCACGTGGTGGCTCACAACCATCTGTAATGATACCTGGTGCCCTCTTCTGGCCTGCAGGTATACATGCAGGCAGAACGCTGTATACATAATTAATAAATAAATCTTTAAAAAAGAAATACACAAAGAATACAAATAGTCTACAAATAGTTGATAACAAGCTCGAAGCAGCAGATCAATGACATCATATTCAACTTCCTAGAAGCTGCCTTCCCTACAGTTCTGTCAGATTCCAGGCTACCTTCGAATTTAATTGGACCTGTAATTACAGTATTATCTTTCATTAAGAATCCATTGTCGGGGGCTGGAGAGATGGCTCAGTGGTTAAGAGCATTGCCTGCTCTTCCAAAGGTCCTGAGTTCAATTCCCAGCAACCACATGGTGGCTCACAACCATCTGTAATGAGGTCTGGAGCCTTCTTCTGGCCTTCAGGCATACACACAGAATATTGTATACATAATAAATAAATAAATATTTAAAAAAAAAGAATCCATTGTCGGGGGCTGGAGAGATGGCTCAGTGGTTAAGAGCATTGCCTGCTCTTCCAAAGGTCCTGAGTTCAATTCCCAGCAACCACATGGTGGCTCACAACCATCTGTAATGAGTTCTGGAGCCTTCTTCTGGCCTTCAGGCATACACACAGAATATTGTATACATAATAAATAAATAATTATTAAAAAATTTAAAAAAGAATCCATTGTCAATGAACAAGAGAAAAAACCCATGCCAAGCACAGATATGACGGCTATTGTTCTGTTTTGACTTCTCTGGTTTGCCTGTTTGTGTGGTTATTTCCGGTCGGCGATTTTGCTTCTTTGCTTTCTTTTGGTGACAGAGTCTCTCTCTTGTAGTCTAGGCTGGACTTAAACACACAAGGTAACTCAAATTGACCTCAAACTCCTGGCCATACTCCTGCCTCCACCTCCCAAATGGCTGGGACCATTCCAAGCGTGAAGGTTATTTTTAACCCAAGAAATCAGGGGACAATTACGGTTTATAAAATTTATAAAGGGCAACATGGGAACTATTCCATGTTTACACTGCCACTAAACAGAGGTCACCACCTCGACTCTAAACTTTAATCTCTTCGCGATCTTGTTGCCGACGTCCCCTATTATTTTTTTTTTTTTTTTTTTTTTTGGTTTTTCGAGACAGGGTTTCTCTGTGGCTTTGGAGCCTGTCCTGGAACTTGCTCTGTAGACCAGGCTGGTCTCGAACTCACAGAGATCCACCTGCCTCTGCCTCCCGAGTGCTGGGATTAAAGGCGTGCGCCACCATCGCCCGGCTCGACGTCCCCTATTGAGTCTTCTTAACCACTTCAAATATGACCGCCTTAGCTTCATTCTCCCTCGCCGCTGTGACGTCATGGCAGACTTCCTGCCCATTTCCAAAATGGCCGCTCCCGTAGCGTCGAAGTTCTAAGTGCGCATGCGCGAAAGTAAGCTCTCTTCCCATCAAAATGGCGATGAGTTTAGTATGCGGCCGCCGGCAGCTTCTGCGCCTCCTACGGCCCCAGCGTTCGGTAAGGTTGCGTCTATACAGCCGGCATGCTGCCTTGTCCCTGTCACCCGAGCTGAGGTCATGAGGAGACGCTGACCCGGTCACTCTAACCTGCGTGTCGTGACCTCGGGTCGCGTGAGGAGGCTGCAGGGGTTACGTTCAGGGGTTGGTGGCCCGGTTTCTCTTAGCTGTCTGGGAGCTGCCTTCGACCCTGAGCCCTGACCTCTGAGCCCCGTCGCCTGGCTTCAGGAACGGGATGCGAGAGACCGGGGCCCGGGCTGCACCCTGCATGCTCCGGTGCACGCCTTCGGGGCCTGCAGACTGCGCGAGCAGAGTTGCAGTGCCCCGACTGCTGCAGCAGACTGTCTGCGGGACAGTGGGGTCGCTGGAACTCAAGGGGTTCCCTTCTCCTTTCACAGGATCAGTTCCACAGTGTCGCAGGGTCCCTGAAACCGCTGGCCACCGAGCTCCTCGTCGCAGCCCGCCTGGGTAGTGGGCGGCCACACTCTGCTCTTCTCACAGCCCTAAGTCCTCGCTGCATCAGTACTTCTGCCACCTTCTTTGCAGAAGCCCAGGTAAGAAGTCCCCACGTTTGCCAGGAGCGCAGCTTCTTGGCCAGTTTCTTTTGTTCTGTGTTTTTGTCATTTTGAGAGAGGGAATGTGTAGCAGAGTTCTTTTCCACACTCCACGCGGTTCCTAATAATATTAGCCTCTCCGTTTGGAATAGAAATAGAGTCTCAGTAATTCGGCGGGGAAACTTTTGAAAGTACGTGAGAAATATGTGGGGCTGGTGAGATGGCCCAGCAGTGCAAATGCACTTGCCTTGCAACTCTGGGAACTTGAGTGCCAATCCTGGAACCCCAGTAAAGGTGGAGCCAGTTGTGAATCCCTGGAATCCCAGCACTTGGGAGGCAAAGGCAGACAGATCTCTGAGTTCAAAGCCAGCCTGGACAACATAGCAAGTCAGGGCTGCATAGTGAGACCCTGTCTAAAAAAAAAAAAAAAAAAACCAAGCAGTGGTGGCGCTTGCCTTTAATCCCAACACTCGGGAGGCAGAGGCAGGCAGATCTCTGAGTTCAAGGCCAGCCTGGTCCACAAGAGGTAGTTCCAGGACAGACTCCAAAACTACAGAGGAACTTGTCTGGAAAAAAAGGGGAAAAAAGTAAAGGAGAAAAGCGAAAACTGGCTCCACAAAATTGTTCTCTGACTTCCACATATGCCATGGCGTGCGTGCCTACCCACATCAAGCATGCACAATAATACTAAATTAATTTAAATTTTGTGTTATATCCAAGACACTGATTACCAGAGTGGTGGCAAGCCAATAATGTGAACTGTGAATATGGGTGTGTGTATTTACATACTAATATTTGTGCTTCTGTGAATACTGTTTCTTAGAAGACTAAGTAAGTTTGTTGATTTTTTTAAAGATTGATTTTATTGTATGTGTTTGTGTGTGACTGTGTACCTGTAATCATGGGTGCTCATGGACACCCCGAAGAGAGCAATAGAGACCCTGAAGCTGAAGTTGCAGGTGGTTGTGTGCTGCCTGCTACAAGGGTGCTGGGAGCTGAAACTGGATCCTCTACCAGAGCTCTTAACCCTTGAGCCATCTCTTGGGGATAAACTCTATAATAGAGCTCTTGGTTAGCATGCACAGGGCCAGCCTGAGCTGCAGAGCAGTCAAGATCCTGCCTCCAAAACTCACCCCCCACCATCCCAAAAAAAGAAATTGAAAAAAAAAAATTGAGTTGACTTAAAAGAGGAGCTGTGGGCTGCGGACTAACTTGGTGGGCTGTGTACTTGTCAGATGTGGGTGAGGCCCTGGATTCGGTGCCCAGCACAAAACAACAGAAAAGAATCCCAAGCGCTGTAGTTTCAGAATATGAAAAGGATGGAATATCCCAAAGTCTGGAAAGCGGGACATGAAAAGCAATCTCCCTGCCTCCCCTGGGGGAAACCCTGAGACACTCTTGTTCTTATACTAGTGGTAAAAGCAGGAATGTGTAGACCCCTTGGGCATCTGGAAGAGTATGAAGTCAAAGCAAGAAAATGTAACCCAGAACTGGTTAGTATAAGGGAACCTTGCCTCTTGTGCGTTCTGCTTATGATGATTCTTGGTCTCCTTTGTCACAGGTCCAGGCACCCCCTGTGGTTCCTGCTACCCCCCCTCCTCCTGCGGTACCTGAGGTGGCTTCTGGAGGAGCTGCAGATGTAGCCCAGTGCGCTGCAGAGCAGAGCTTCGCTGAGCTGGGACTCGGGTCTTACACCCCTGTGGGGCTCATCCAGAACCTCTTGGAATTTATGCATGTTGACCTGGGCCTGCCTTGGTGGGGGGCCATTGCCACGTGTAAGAGTGCATCCTGAGGAGGGCAGAGGGAATGGGGGCAAAACCTCAACGATGGCAGTTCTGTCAGTGGATTAGAAACAGGTGCAGACAGCGAAAGGTCAGAAAAGCAGATAATTCAACCTTTACTTCCTAAAGAGCATTGGAAAATCAGGTGTCATGTATGATTGAAAACATACAGCTATTTGAATGTGACCCGGGAATTGGAGTAGGAAACCATATATATTAATAGTAATGAAGCTACCCTGACTTAGCAGGAAGAAGGTTGGTTCAGGTATTTACACTCCCAAATTAGAAAGCTGTTCTCATTGCTCTTAAAAAAGCTGAAACTATGTTTTCATCCTGTTTCTTCCTGGGGAGACCAGTAGGACTTTTTATCATTAAAAACTAGGTTACGTGTAGAACTGTAGCTCAGTTATAGAGCACTTGCCTGTCGTACACAAAACTAGCCCGGGCTACATAGTAAGACTCTGTTTTAGCATTCATCTGACCCCAGTGCTTGGGAGGTCGATGGGATGCAGACATCCTTTGTTAAATAAAGAGTTCAAGGCTAGCTCAGACCTGAGTCGCTGTTCTAGTTCTGTGCAGAGACACCGTGATCACAGCAACTCTTATAAAGGAAAGCATCTAACTGGGGACTTGTTTACAGTTTCAGAGGCTTAGTCCTTTGTCACCATGGTGGGGAACGTGTCCTCATGAAGACAGGCATGGTGCTGGAGAAAGAGCTGAGAGCTACATCCTAATCTGTAGGCTAACAAGAAGTCACTTTTTGAAACCTGAAAGCCCACCCTCAGTGACACACTTCCTACAAGGCCACACCTACTCCAACAAGGCCACACCTCCTAGTGCCACTCAAATAGTGCCACATCCAATAAGTAAGCATTCATATATGTGAGACTTTGGAGGCCATTTTTATTCAAGCCGCCATGCCTGAGCTTCATAAAATTTAGCCTTTAAAAGGTTTTTAAAAGCCAGGTGGTGGTGGCGCACGCTTTAATCCCAGCAGGGGCAAGTGGATCTCTGTTTGAGGCCAGCCTGGTCTACCAGGCAAGTTCCAGAACAGCTAGGGCTGTTATACAGAGAAACCCTGTCTTGGGAAAAGAGTTTTCAACAACTTTGAGCTAGATGTGGTGGTATACACCATTAATCCCTGGAGGAGGCGGGAGGGGGCAAAGACTGGAGGATCTCTGTAAATTTGAAGCAAGCCTGAACTATATAACAAGTTCCAAGCTAGCAAAGGTAATAGAAACCCAGGAAAGGGGGTGCTGGAGATGATTCAGTGGTTAAGAGCACAGCTGCTTTTGCAAAGAACCCAGGTTCTATTTCCAGCACCCACACCGTGGCTCACAACTGTCTAACTCCAGCTCTAGGGGATCTGATGCCTTTTTGTCCTTCATGGGCATATATACAGACAGGCAAAACACCCATACACATTAACTAAAAATGAATCTTTTGTCTTTATTTTTTTCTGTATGTATGCATGTTTGTCTGAATGCATGCCTGTGCACCACGTGTGTGCAAGGCCTGGATGTAGCCAGCTTGCAGCTGTGAGGCTCTACCACTGAGCCAAATTCTCAAGCCCTTGTTTTTTGAAGGGTTTTTTTTTTTTTTTTTTTTTTTTTTTAAGATTAATTTTAAACTGGGCATTGGTGGCGCATGCCTTTAATCCCAGCACTCGAGGGACAGAGGCAGGCAGCCTGGTCTACAAGAGCTAGTTCCAGGACAGTCTCCAAAGATATAGAGAAACACTGTCTCAAAAACAAAACAAAAAAAGAGTTAATGTTATCATGCATGCACTAAATTTAATATTAAAAACTCATGAATGTGTGTGCATGCACGCATTTGCCTATGAGTCTGTACACTTACCTGCAGAAGCCAAATGGGTATTGGATCCCATGGAACTGGGGTTAGAGGCAGTTGTGAAACCTCACATGGGTACTGGGAACCAATTCAGGTCCTCTGCAAATACAGCAATCACTCTTAACCACTGAGCATTCTCTCCAGCCCACCCCCTTGGTTTTTTGTGTGAGACAGTAAGACTTCACACTCTTGATACTCTTGGCCTTTCTGGTGCTGAGATTAGAAGCACACCCGCCGTCCTTGGTTTCAGTCCCTTCCGTTTATGCTAAGTATATAAACAGCTTTAGCATGCCTGTGTGTTCTTTGAGGGACCCAGTGGGCCCACTTCTTTCTAGTCTTTGACCCTCAGCTAAGATCACCTCAGTGTACTGCTGGTGATGGCATTACTGAATCATCTTTCTTATCATAGTTGGTCTTCCTGCATTTGACACACTAGAGCTTTGGCTTTTGTCGCAATCTTTCCTATCCTCTCCCCGCTAATTTCCTGTTTTCTAACTACACTTGCCTAACTTCACCCTTCTTCAGGGATGGTATTCCAGCTTGTATCCTTGCTTCCTTCTTAGCCCAGGCCACAGATAGCGTAAACTAAGTATTTGTTGGCATGGCCAGTAGTCAGGAGTGTGTGTAAGGAGAGAGGAAGGTTAAGCCACCAGAATGTGGTGGGTTACTACTTTAGGGACTTGTAAAAGTGACTGGCCAGCTTTGTTCTAACCTGGGTATGATGGCAAATAGCTGTGCTTATAGCTCTAGGGAGGCTGAGAGAGAAGGCTCATGAGTTCAGGGCCAGCTCGTATACACCAAGACCCTGTCTCAGAAAATAAAATCATACTTCATTCTAAGACTCAGTTCTGGAGAGGTGCTGAGCAGAGTAAAGGTAAGGTAGATGTTCTCCCTTGATCAAGGGTGACTTCGTTTGTGTATTTTCATCTGAGTGAACAGTTGAGGAAAGGGTCTCCCACTGATGATAGAAAGGTTGGAGCCTATTGAAATACAAAAGGAAAGTTTGCCTGCTGGCGGACAGTAGAAACAAAAAAATCCCTGCTCGTCTGCTTAAAGAAGTTATGCTGAACTTTTATTCTATGGCAGCAGTCTGAGCCTTGAAGAGCTGGGTGTGCCCTGTCCTTACTTCTGGGCCCCTTGGGTGACAGCCACAGCATGGAAAAGACTGGAATAAGACTTAGAGTGAGGACTGAAACCTTCATTCTTCTGGCTGCAGGCAGCTTTTCATTTCGCTCCAAGCCCATGTTGTATTTTCCAGGTACGGTCGTTGCCCGCTGCCTCATTTTTCCACTGATTGTGAAGGGCCAGCGAGAAGCAGCCAAGATCCACAACCACATGCCCGTGATACAGAAGTTTTCCACCCAAATCAGAGAGGCCAAGTTGGCAGGAGACCAGGCAGAGTGTGAGTCGGCTCCAGAGCAAGTGTGGGAGAGAAGCACATTTGACGTGAGACATTCTGTGGTGGGAGAGGGGCAGGTGCTGCAGTTGGGCGGTTCTGGTAAATCTAAAGGTTTAGCCCTTCCTTGGAAAGGTCATGGGCCCAAGATGAAGTTGTTCACCTTCACTGATGTCACTCTTAACCCAGTGACTCATTTCCCTCTCCTCCCAGTTTACAGGGCCACCATAGAGATGACACGCTATCAGAAAAAGCATGATATTAAACTCTTCAGGCCGCTCATCCTGCCTCTCACTCAGGTGAGCTTATCCATCCTGAACCCAGCAAGCTCTGTCCTGCTTCCCATGTCCCAAGATTCCCCAGAAAAGCAGGGGACGGTGATGTGCGTGGCTTTTAGTAATGGGGTCCTGAAAAAGTACCCGTTAGATGTGTTGACTGTTTATCCTCTGTAACAGGCCCCCATCTTCATCTCCTTCTTTATTGCCTTGAGAGAGATGGCCAACCTGCCTGTGCCCAGCCTACAGACAGGTGGGCTCTGGTGGTTCCAAGACCTCACGGTATCTGATCCCATCTACGTCTTGCCACTGGTAGTCACTGCCACAATGTGGGGTGTCCTTGAGGTAAGCTGGGGCTAGCCAAGTGTGAGGCCTGCCAGTAACAGGGAGAAGGGATAAAGTGCCATGCAGAATGTACCTTCCATTCCCTGGAAGAGTTGACAGGTGAGAGATTGGAATTCACTGTTCTTTTCCTCAACCCGTTTCGGGCAGCTAGGTGCGGAGACGGGCATGCAGAGCTCTGACCTCCCAGTTCATGAGGAATATTATCAGAGTGATGCCGCTGGTGGTCTTGCCCGTGACCATCCACTTCCCTCGGTAGGTACCGGCTTTGTTCTGCTTCCAGGTCCTTCCGCCTAGTGCCTCTGAACAAGCTGACTCGACAGATCTCTGAGCATCTTCTCTTCGCTCTCACGCAGGCAGTGTTCATGTACTGGCTGTCCTCCAACGTGTTCTCCCTGTGCCAAGTGGCCTGCCTCCGGATTCCAGCTGTGCGCACAGTGCTCAAAATCCCCCAGCGTATCGTACACAACCCTGACCAATTGCCTCCTCGGGAAGGCTTCTTGAAGAGAGCTTCAAAACAGGTGAGGGGTAGCGGGCGGGCAGTGTGGTGTGGTGAGGAAACCTGTAATCCCAGCAAGGGAGCCGCAGCAGGATTGCGCTGCCTAGCCACCCGAGGCTCCATAGTGGGTCAAGACCAGCCTGGGCTATGGAACTTGAGACTTTTCTCAAAAAGGAAGGGGATGGGCGGTCAGGACCAGGAGAAAGTAGCCTGAAAATGAGAGAACTCTCCTCACACAGGCTGGAAAACGCTGAACTGGCACATCAGCTCCGAGAGCGTGAACAGCGAATGCAGAAACACCTGGACCTGGCTGCCAGAGGTGAGGAAGCCCTTCAGGCTCGAGTCTCTTCCATTTCTCCTTTCTCTCTATTGACTGAGATTTGTTCTCTCTTCTCCCAGGTCCCTTACGACAGACTTTCACCCACAACCCCTCTGCTACAGCGTGATCCGAGTCACCCTCCCAACACCCCGACAGCAGCAGCAGCAAGCCCAAGTCAAAGCCTTGGAAGGACACTCTCGGCTGATTGCTGACCTGTGCTCATTCTGACAAGAACCGCATCTTCACGGACTCCTGCACACAGACTTGATGCTGTGTCATCGCCCCAAACCTGGGAACTCCAGGATTTGGAAGTGTCCGTTTAAAAATTGTTTGTACCACAGACTGAAGAGACTTCCCTCTGTGTATAAAAGAGCGCTAGAGAGGAAGCAGCTTCTCATCCAGAGTTAGTAAACGTCTGTTTTGTCTGGGCTTCTTGTTTGTTAAATACGGAAGGGGAATGGTGCTGCAGAACCTCACTCACCCTTGCTCTTGGGAAGGAGCTTTGGGTTTTAACCTGAGCTTCAAAGCTCAGACCTGCCTCCCACGTTGTCCGTCTGCATCTGCGCTTGCACTGTAGAGATGATAGGCAAGACTGTGTGGCGGTCCGTCTCTTGTACTGGGACTGACCCTACATCTCCAGCCCTGAGCCATGTTTCCTGACCTACCCCCAAGATTACCTATACAGTTCCTTTAAGAAGTAGATGTGTTGGGATTCTGAGTGGTGATTTGGAAGAATGAAGGGGGAATGACTCAGCAGGTGAGAGTTCAAATCCCCAGCACTCCATGTGAAAAGCTGGGCGTGGCCCTGTTCTTACATCTCTAATCCCAGTACTGTGGGGTGTGGAGACAGGAGGATTACTTGGGCTAGGCGCCAGGTTCAGTGAGAGACCCTGTCTCTGGGGAATAGGGTGGAGAGTGACAGACAGGACACCTAGTGTCTTCCAGCCTCTGCACATGCAGCACACAAGAAAAGGGGAAGTTCTTATGCACTAGCTTTTACATTTATAACATTGTAGTGAGACAGTTCACATGTTTTTATAAAAATTGGCTTTATAACCTTTGGGCGGCTGGCTCCTGAGGGAGAAGTTGACTCATTTACTTTCCAAGTCTGTCTTTAAACTGCTAAGTACCCAGAGTCACTAAGTAAAGAAAGTCACTCAGACTGTAGGAACATAACCTTTTATTGTTTTGCAACTCTGAGAGTTTTGTGTCCCTCTAAAGGAGACAAGTTTGGAGCATCCCTGTGAAGGAAAGGAGTGGGTAGGCACACCCAGGCACTTCCAGAACCAGGCCCCAGAAGTGGCCTGCTTCCTGCCACAGTCTGCATTATCCCTTTATGAAGTCTGAAACAACACATAGCAAAACAAATAAATTATTTTTCATCCCTCAAAAGCAAGTTCAAAGTTGAAGGCTGCCGAGACTGGGCTCCTGGATGGAGTACCTCCAAAGAGGTTCTGGCCAGTGGGACGAAGAAGTGACCCATTTGTCCACATCTCAGAATTCCAAACTCTACTTAGACTTGCGACCTTGTTGTTTGGGCATCTCTCCATCTTCCAAATCCAGTTCTGTAGCAACTGACATGCAGAGGATCTGGAGGTACCGTGTGGTGGAGGCTACAAAGAGAAATCTGAGTTAAAACCAGAAACAGGTTCAGGGGGCTGAGTTCAGCGGCACCAAAGGGGCTGGGTCTGAAACAAGCTAAGCCATATGGTTAGAAACAGGTACCACGCCATGGCGGTGGTGGTGCATGCCTTTAATCCCAGCACTCGGGAGGCAGAGGCAGGTGAATCTCTGAGTTCGAGGCCAGCCTGGTCTACAGGAGCTAGTTCCAGGACAGGCTCCAAAGCTACAGAGAAACCCTGTCTCAAAAAAAAAAAAAAAAAAGATACCAGTTGTGGCAAGGGGGACTTGGGAGCTTAGGTTTGCAGGAAATGGCAAACAAAACTAATCTATTGAGGTAGCTGAGCAACTGGGAGATCCAGAGCTTACTCTACGATCCTGCGAAGGCAGAGAGGTCGCTTGTGCTCGGGGACCCTGACGATGAGGAAGTAGAAGGGCAAGCCTGAGAGGGCAATGGCGATGCCGATGGAGCGAGTTGATGGTGTCACTGTAAAGTGGGATGGCCACCAGGAAGATGGTGCAGAGGCAGAAGACAATGGGGGAAGAAAAGGCTGAGCCAGGGACAGAGAACAACCCGGAGTTAGCTCGGCATGCGCTTGGTTGTTTGGAGGTGGTCTCACTTTGTGGCCCAACCCAGCCTTAAACCCATGACTCTACCTCAGTCTGAACGCTAGGATTGTAGGCATGGGTTGATACACCCAGCTCGGAATTGCTCACAGCCTAGACAATCCTAATCCCCTGAAGATGAAAACACTGAAGGGCTGGAGGTATAGCACTTGCCGGACATAAGTACTCCGCCTCCTTTCTGCTTGTCTGCATGCAGGCACCACCAATTCCTACCCATTGTTTGTTGGTTATTTTAAGGGCAGTGGGGTGAGACTGCTCAAGATCCAACCCAAGGCCTGTAGCAAGACAGGATACACCACTGAGCTGGATCCCCAATCCTTGCTAGGTTGTTTGTGGGGTTGTTGGCTCACCGGCCTTTACATACTACCAATGCCTAGCTCCCCAACCCTTGTGGGTTTTGAGTTTTGTTCTTTCCTAGAGACGTTGAGTTTTTTGTTTCTTTTTTTTTTTTTTCCCCCCCAATTCAATGGTTGTTTTGTTGCATTGTACCTGTCAGGACCTCGGAAGCGCAGGCAATGCTCTGTGAACCTCTGAGCCATCTCTCCAGCCCAAGTTTTGTTTCTTTAATTCATATGGGTGTTTTGTTGTGCATGTATGTCTGTGCACCACATACCTGTCTGGTACCTCAGAGGAAATGAGAAAGATACTAGATCCCTTGAAACTGGAGTTACACTTTGAGCCATCAGTGGTACCGGGAAACCTGAATCCTCTTCAAGAATCAGTGCTCCCAACTACTGATCCATCTCTCCAGCCCCTGTTGTTAGTTTGTTAACATTTTATTTTCATTTTATGTGTATCTGAGTGTTTTGCCTGCACATATGTGCGCCTAAGTACCCACAGAGGATCCCCCTAGAACTAGAATTGCAGACAATTGTAGCAGGTTGCCATAAGGGTGGTGGGAATCAAACCCAGGTACTTTGCAAAACCATCAAGTACTCTCTTAACCTCTGAGCCACCTCTCTGGCTTAACCCTTGATTTTTTTGATGCAGATACAGCCGCCATGCCTGACGTACAATAAACTCTTGTAAGATGCCTGCATGTAGCAGTTCTAGCTGCACTAAAATGGAACATAAGCAAAAGGTGGGGTAGGGAATGGATTACCTTAAGAGGGCAGGCCCGTCAGGTTCCTTCCAGCGTGGATGCAAGAGCTGACCTACGATGGAAAGCCCCACAAAGAACCAGTAAGACTTTATAGGCTGTAGTGGTTCATGAGCTGGGGGAAGCTGTCCTCCACACTACAAGTGGTACCAGTGCCAAGATGCCCTGTTGAGTGCAAGTCCAAGTCATGGAACTCTGCAGGCCCTGGTTGGCTCTCGGTTCTTTCTACCACTGCTATCGCCTCCCAGGTCCATCCCAGGCCACATCTTCACAGTCTCTCCATGTTTGCCTTCTGCTCCAAACCCTGTAGCACTCTTGGTACTTAATTCCTCCTCTATTAAAAGAAGCTTATTACCTTTCGTGAGGCGGTGGTGGGTCTTTAATCCCAACACTAGGGAGGTAGAGGCAGGGGTCTCTGTAAATTCTGGGCCAGTCCAGTCCTACTTGGAGTTCCCAGGGCAGCCAGGCTCCCCCCACCCAAAAGCCCTATCCGAAGTGGGGTGTGTGTGTGTGTATGTGTGTGTGTGTGTGTGAGAGAGAGAGAGAGAGACAGAGAGAGAGAGAGAGAGAGAGAGAGAGAGAGACAGGTGTGGTGGCGCATGCCGGCAATCCTCGCAAATCTCAGGAGGCAGAGAAGTTGGCTCACTCTGTGAGTCCGGACCAGTCTGGTCTGCAGAGTGAG
>CADCXT010004026.1:0-120448 GCA_902806775.1 Microtus agrestis
ACTTTTAAAGATAATCACGATCATTTGAAAGTCAGTGTATTTCATGAAATGCTTTTGTGAGAAACGCACATGTGTTACTCTGAAATGAGAAGCGTCTGTTTGCGATATGTCAAAGTATGGTTAAAAGTGAGAACAGTGTTCCTTTTCTCTGTAGAAGCTTTACTTTGAAAGATAATCAAGATCATTTGAAAGTCAGTGAATTTCATGAAATGCTTTTGTGAGAAACGCACATGTGTTACTCTGAAATGAGAAGCGTCTGTTTGGGATATGTCAAAGTATGGTTAAAAGTGAGAACAGTGTTCCTTTTCTCTGTAGAAGCTTTACTTTGAAAGATAATCACGTTCTTTGAAAGAAAAAGAATTTCATGAAATGCTTTTGTGAGAAACGCACATGTGTTACTCTGAAATGAGAAGCGTCTGTTTGGGATATGTCAAAGTATGGTTAAAAGTGAGAACAGTGTTCCTTTTCTCTGTAGAAGCTTTACTTTGAAAGATAATCACGATCATTTGAAAGTCAGTGAATTTCATGAAATGCTTTTGTGAGAAACGCACATGTGTTACTCTGAAATGAGAAGCGTCTGTTTGGGATATGTCAAAGTATGGTTAAAAGTGAGAACAGTGTTCCTTTTCTCTGTAGAAGCTTTACTTTGAAAGATAATCACGATCATTTGAAAGTCAGTGAATTTCATGAAATGCTTTTGTGAGAAACGCACATGTGTTACTCTCAAATGAGAAGCGTCTGTTTGGGATATGTCAAAGTATGGTTAAAAGTGAGAACAGTGTTCCTTTTCTCTGTAGAAGCTTTACTTTGAAAGATAATCACGATCATTTGAAAGTCAGTGAATTTCATGAAATGCTTTTGTGAGAAACGCACATGTGTTACTCTGAAATGAGAAGCGTCTGTTTGGGATATGTCAAAGTATGGTTAAAAGTGAGAACAGTGTTCCTTTTCTCTGTAGAAGCTTTACTTTGAAAGATAATCACGTTCTTTGAAAGCAAAAGAATTTCATGAAATGCTTTTGTGAGAAACGCACATGTGTTACTCTGAAATGAGAAGCGTCTGTTTGGGATATGTCAAAGTATGGTTAAAAGTGAGAACAGTGTTCCTTTCCTCGGTAGAAGCTTGACTTTGAAAGATAATCACGATCATTTGAAAGTCAGTGAATTTCATGAAATGCTTTTGTGAGAAACGCACATATGTTACTCTGAAATGAGAAGCGTCTGTTTGGGATATGTCAAAGTATGGTTCAAAGTGAGAACAGTGTTCCTTTTCTCTGTAGAAGCTTTACTTTGAAAGATAATCACGATCATTTGAAAGTCAGTGAATTTCATGAAATGCTTTTGTGAGAAACGCACATGTGTTACTCTGAAATGAGAAGCGTCTGTTTGGGATATGTCAAAGTATGGTGAAAAGTGAGAACAGTGTTCCTTTTCTCTGTAGAAGCTTTACTTTGAAAGATAATCACGATCATTTGAAAGTCAGTGAATTTCATGAAATGCTTTTGTGAGAAACGCACATGTGTTACTCTGAAATGAGAAGCGTCTGTTTGGGATATGTCAAAGTATGGTTAAAAGTGAGAACAGTGTTCCTTTTCTCTGTAGAAGCTTTACTTTGAAAGATAATCACGTTCTTTGAAAGCAAAAGAATTTCATGAAATGCTTTTGTGAGAAACGCACATGTGTTACTCTGAAATGAGAAGCGTCTGTTTGGGATATGTCAAAGTATGGTTAAAAGTGAGAACAGTGTTCCATTTCTCTGTAGAAGCTTTACATTGAAAGATAATCACGATGATTTGAAAGTCAGTGAATTTCATGAAATGCTTTTGTGAGAAACGCACATGTGTTACTCTGAAATGAGAAGCGTCTGTTTGGGATATGTCAAAGTATGGTTAAAAGTGAGAACAGTGTTCCTTTTCTCTGTAGAAGCTTTACTTTGAAAGATAATCACGATCATTTGATAGTGAGAGAATTTCATGAAATGCTTTTGTGAGAAACGCACATGTGTTACTCTGAAATGAGAAGCGTCTGTTTGGGATATGTCAAAGTATGGTTAAAAGTGAGAACAGTGTTCCTTTTCTCTGTAGAAGCTTTACTTTGAAAGATAATCACGATCATTTGAAAGTCAGTGAATTTCATGAAATGCTTTTGTGAGAAACGCACATGTGTTACTCTGAAATGAGAAGCGTCTGTTTGGGATATGTCAAAGTATGGTTAAAAGTGAGAACAGTGTTCCTTTTCTCTGTAGAAGCTTTACTTTGAAAGATAATCATGATCATTTGAAAGTCAGTGAATTTCATGAAATGCTTTTGTGAGAAACGCACATGTGTTACTCTGAAATGAGAAGTGTCTGTTTGGGATATGTCAAAGTATGGTTAAAAGTGAGAACAGTGTTGCTTTTCTCTGTAGAAGCTTTACTTTGAAAGATAATCACGTTCTTTGAAAGCAAAAGAATTTCATGAAATGCTTTTGTGAGAAACGCACATGTGTTACTCTGAAATGAGAAGCGTCTGTTTAGGATATGGCAAAGTATGGATAAAAGTGAGAACAGTGTTCCTTTTCTCTGTAGAAGCTTTATTTGGAAAGATAATCACGATCATTTGAAAGTCAGTGAATTTCATGAAATGCTTTTGTGAGAAACGCACATGTGTTACTCTGAAATGAGAAGCGTCTGTTTGGGATATGTCAAAGTATGGTTAAAAGTGAGAACAGTGTTCCTTTTCTCTGTAGAAGCTTTACTTTTAAAGATAATCACGATCATTTGAAAGTCAGTGTATTTCATGAAATGCTTTTGTGAGAAACGCACATGTGTTACTCTGAAATGAGAAGCGTCTGTTTGCGATATGTCAAAGTATGGATAAAAGTGAGAACAGTGTTCCTTTTCTCTGTAGAAGCTTTACTTTGAAAGATAATCAAGATCATTTGAAAGTCAGTGAATTTCATGAAATGCTTTTGTGAGAAACGCACATGTGTTACTCTGAAATGAGAAGCGTCTGTTTGGGATATGTCAAAGTATGGTTAAAAGTGAGAACAGTGTTCCTTTTCTCTGTAGAAGCTTTACTTTGAAAGATAATCACGTTCTAAGAAAGCAAAAGAATTTCATGAAATGCTTTTGTGAGAAACGCACATGTGTTACTCTGAAATGAGAAGCGTCTGTTTGGGATATGTCAAAGTATGGTTAAAAGTGAGAACAGTGTTCCTTTTCTCTGTAGAAGCTTTACTTTGAAAGATAATCACGATCATTTGAAAGTCAGTGAATTTCATGAAATGCTTTTGTGAGAAACGCACATGTGTTACTCTGAAATGAGAAGCGTCTGTTTGGGATATGTCAAAGTATGGTTAAAAGTGAGAACAGTGTTCCTTTTCTCTGTAGAAGCTTTACTTTGAAAGATAATCACGATCATTTGAAAGTCAGTGAATTTCATGAAATGCTTTTGTGAGAAACGCACATGTGTTACTCTCAAATGAGAAGCGTCTGTTTGGGATATGTCAAAGTATGGTTAAAAGTGAGAACAGTGTTCCTTTTCTCTGTAGAAGCTTTACTTTGAAAGATAATCACGATCATTTGAAAGTCAGTGAATTTCATGAAATGCTTTTGTGAGAAACGCACATGTGTTACTCTGAAATGAGAAGCGTCTGTTTGGGATATGTCAAAGTATGGTTAAAAGTGAGAACAGTGTTCCTTTTCTCTGTAGAAGCTTTACATTGAAAGATAATCACGTTCTTTGAAAGCAAAAGAATTTCATGAAATGCTTTTGTGAGAAACGCACATGTGTTACTCTGAAATGAGAAGCGTCTGTTTGGGATATGTCAAAGTATGGTTAAAAGTGAGAACAGTGTTCCTTTCCTCGGTAGAAGCTTGACTTTGAAAGATAATCACGATCATTTGAAAGTCAGTGAATTTCATGAAATGCTTTTGTGAGAAACGCACATATGTTACTCTGAAATGAGAAGCGTCTGTTTGGGATATGTCAAAGTATGGTTCAAAGTGAGAACAGTGTTCCTTTTCTCTGTAGAAGCTTTACTTTGAAAGATAATCATGATCATTTGAAAGTCAGTGAATTTCATGAAATGCTTTTGTGAGAAACGCACATGTGTTACTCTGAAATGAGAAGCGTCTGTTTGGGATATGTCAAAGTATGGTGAAAAGTGAGAACAGTGTTCCTTTTCTCTGTAGAAGCTTTACTTTGAAAAAAATCACGATCATTTGAAAGTCAGTGAATTTCATGAAATACTTTTTTGAGAAACGCACATGTGTTACTCTGAAATGAGAAGCGTCTGTTTGGGATATGTCAAAGTATGGTTAAAAGTGAGAACAGTGTTCCTTTTCTCTGTAGAAGCTTTACTTTGAAAGATAATCACGTTCTTTGAAAGCAAAAGAATTTCATGAAATGCTTTTGTGAGAAACGCACATGTGTTACTCTGAAATGAGAAGCGTCTGTTTGGGATATGTCAAAGTATGGTTAAAAGTGAGAACAGTGTTCCATTTCTCTGTAGAAGCTTTACTTTGAAAGATAATCACGATGATTTGAAAGTCAGTGAATTTCATGAAATGCTTTTGTGAGAAACGCACATGTGTTACTCTGAAATGAGAAGCGTCTGTTTGGGATATGTCAAAGTATGGTTAAAAGTGAGAACAGTGTTCCTTTTCTCTGTAGAAGCTTTACTTTGAAAGATAATCACGATCATTTGATAGTGAGTGAATTTCATGAAATGCTTTTGTGAGAAACGCACATGTGTTACTCTGAAATGAGAAGCGTCTGTTTGGGATATGTCAAAGTATGGTTAAAAGTGAGAACAGTGTTCCTTTTCTCTGTAGAAGCTTTACTTTGAAAGATAATCACGATCATTTGAAAGTCAGTGAATTTCATGAAATGCTTTTGTGAGAAACGCACATGTGTTACTCTGAAATGAGAAGCGTCTGTTTGGGATATGTCAAAGTATGGTTAAAAGTGAGAACAGTGTTCCTTTTCTCTGTAGAAGCTTTACTTTGAAAGATAATCACGATCATTTGAAAGTCAGTGAATTTCATGAAATGCTTTTGTGAGAAACGCACATGTGTTACTCTGAAATGAGAAGCGTCTGTTTGGGATATGTCAAAGTATGGTTAAAAGTGAGAACAGTGTTCCTTTTCTCTGTAGAAGCTTTACTTTGAAAGATAATCACGTTCTTTGAAAGTCAGAGAATTTCATGAAATGCTTTTGTGAGAAACGCACATGTGTTACTCTGAAATGAGAAGCGTCTGTTTAGGATATGGCAAAGTATGGATAAAAGTGAGAACAGTGTTCCTTTTCTCTGTAGAAGCTTTATTTGGAAAGATAATCACGATCATTTGAAAGTCAGTGAATTTCATGAAATGCTTTTGTGAGAAACGCACATGTGTTACTCTGAAATGAGAAGCGTCTGTTTGGGATATGTCAAAGTATGGTTAAAAGTGAGAACAGTGTTCCTTTTCTCTGTAGAAGCTTTACTTTTAAAGATAATCACGATCATTTGAAAGTCAGTGTATTTCATGAAATGCTTTTGTGAGAAACGCACATGTGTTACTCTGAAATGAGAAGCGTCTGTTTGGGATATGTCAAAGTATGGTTAAAAGTGAGAACAGTGTTCCTTTTCTCTGTAGAAGCTTTACTTTGAAAGATAATCAAGATCATTTGAAAGTCAGTGAATTTCATGAAATGCTTTTGTGAGAAACGCACATGTGTTACTCTGAAATGAGAAGCGTCTGTTTGGGATATGTCAAAGTATGGTTAAAAGTGAGAACAGTGTTCCTTTTCTCTGTAGAAGCTTTACTTTGAAAGATAATCACGATCATTTGAAAGTCAGTGAATTTCATGAAATGCTTTTGTGAGAAACGCACATGTGTTACTCTGAAATGAGAAGCGTCTGTTTGGGATATGTCAAAGTATGGTTAAAAGTGAGAACAGTGTTCCTTTTCTCTGTAGAAGCTTTACTTTGAAAGATAATCACGATCATTTGAAAGTCAGTGAATTTCATGAAATGCTTTTGTGAGAAACGCACATGTGTTACTCTGAAATGAGAAGCGTCTGTTTGGGATATGTCAAAGTATGGTTAAAAGTGAGAACAGTGTTCCTTTTCTCTGTAGAAGCTTTACTTTGAAAGATAATCACGATCATTTGAAAGTCAGTGAATTTCATGAAATGCTTTTGTGAGAAACGCACATGTGTTACTCTGAAATGAGAAGCGTCTGTTTGGGATATGTCAAAGTATGGTTAAAAGTGAGAACAGTGTTCCTTTTCTCTGTAGAAGCTTTACTTTGAAAGATAATCACGATCATTTGAAAGTCAGTGAATTTCATGAAATGCTTTTGTGAGAAACGCACATGTGTTACTCTGAAATGAGAAGCGTCTGTTTGGGATATGTCAAAGTATGGTTAAAAGTGAGAACAGTGTTCCTTTTCTCTGTAGAAGCTTTACTTTGAAAGATAATCACGTTCTTTGAAAGCAAAAGAATTTCATGAAATGCTTTTGTGAGAAACGCACATGTGTTACTCTGAAATGAGAAGCGTCTGTTTGGGATATGTCAAAGTATGGTTAAAAGTGAGAACAGTGTTCCTTTTCTCTGTAGAAGCTTGACTTTGAAAGATAATCACGATCATTTGAAAGTCAGTGAATTTCATGAAATGCTTTTGTGAGAAACGCACATATGTTACTCTGAAATGAGAAGCGTCTGTTTGGGATATGTCAAAGTATGGTTAAAAGTGAGAACAGTGTTCCTTTTCTCTGTAGAAGCTTTACTTTGAAAGATAATCATGATCATTTGAAAGTCAGTGAATTTCATGAAATGCTTTTGTGAGAAACGCACATGTGTTACTCTGAAATGAGAAGCGTCTGTTTGGGATATGTCAAAGTATGGTTAAAAGTGAGAACAGTGTTCCTTTTCTCTGTAGAAGCTTTACTTTGAAAGATAATCACGATCATTTGAAAGTCAGTGAATTTCATGAAATGCTTTTGTGAGAAACGCACATGTGTTACTCTGAAATGAGAAGCGTCTGTTTGGGATATGTCAAAGTATGGTTAAAAGTGAGAACAGTGTTCCTTTTCTCTGTAGAAGCTTTACTTTGAAAGATAATCACGTTCTTTGAAAGTCAAAAGAATTTCATGAAATGCTTTTGTGAGAAACGCACATGTGTTACTCTGAAATGAGAAGCGTCTGTTTGGGATATGTCAAAGTATGGTTAAAAGTGAGAACAGTGTTCCTTTTCTCTGTAGAAGCTTTACTTTGAAAGATAATCACGATGATTTGAAAGTCAGTGAATTTCATGAAATGCTTTTGTGAGAAACGCACATGTGTTACTCTGAAATGAGAAGCGTCTGTTTGGGATATGTCAAAGTATGGTTAAAAGTGAGAACAGTGTTCCTTTTCTCTGTAGAAGCTTTACTTTGAAAGATAATCACGATCATTTGAAAGTCAGTGAATTTCATGAAATGCTTTTGTGAGAAACGCACATGTGTTACTCTGAAATGAGAAGCGTCTGTTTGGGATATGTCAAAGTATGGTTAAAAGTGAGAACAGTGTTCCTTTTCTCTGTAGAAGCTTTACTTTGAAAGATAATCACGATCATTTGAAAGTCAGTGAATTTCATGAAATGCTTTTGTGAGAAACGCACATGTGTTACTCTGAAATGAGAAGCGTCTGTTTGGGATATGTCAAAGTATGGTTAAAAGTGAGAACAGTGTTCCTTTTCTCTGTAGAAGCTTTACTTTGAAAGATAATCACGATCATTTGAAAGTCAGTGAATTTCATGAAATGCTTTTGTGAGAAACGCACATGTGTTACTCTGAAATGAGAAGCGTCTGTTTGGGATATGTCAAAGTATGGTTAAAAGTGAGAACAGTGTTCCTTTTCTCTGTAGAAGCTTTACTTTGAAAGATAATCACGATCATTTGAAAGTCAGTGAATTTCATGAAATGCTTTTGTGAGAAACGCACATGTGTTACTCTGAAATGAGAAGCGTCTGTTTGGGATATGTCAAAGTATGGTTAAAAGTGAGAACAGTGTTCCTTTTCTCTGTAGAAGCTTTACTTTGAAAGATAATCACGATCATTTGAAAGTCAGTGAATTTCATGAAATGCTTTTGTGAGAAACGCACATGTGTTACTCTGAAATGAAATGCGTCTGTTTGGGATATGTCAAAGTATGGTTAAAAGTGAGAACAGTGTTCCTTTTCTCTGTAGAAGCTTTACTTTGAAAGATAATCACGATGATTTGAAAGTCAGTGAATTTCATGAAATGCTTTTGTGAGAAACGCACATGTGTTACTCTGAAATGAGAAGCGTCTGTTTGGGATATGTCAAAGTATGGTTAAAAGTGAGAACAGTGTTCCTTTTCTCTGTAGAAGCTTTACTTTGAAAGATAATCACGATCATTTGAAAGTCAGTGAATTTCATGAAATGCTTTTGTGAGAAACGCACATGTGTTACTCTGAAATGAAATGCGTCTGTTTGGGATATGTCAAAGTATGGTTAAAAGTGAGAACAGTGTTCCTTTTCTCTGTAGAAGCTTTACTTTGAAAGATAATCACGATCATTTGAAAGTCAGTGAATTTCATGAAATGCTTTTGTGAGAAACGCACATGTGTTACTCTGAAATGAGAAGCGTCTGTTTGGGATATGTCAAAGTATGGTTAAAAGTGAGAACAGTGTTCCTTTTCTCTGTAGAAGCTTTACTTTGAAAGATAACCACTATCATTTGAAAGTCAGTGAATTTCATGAAATGCTTTTGTGAGAAACGCACATGTGTTACTCTGAAATGAGAAGCGTCTGTTTGGGATATGTCAAAGTATGGTTAAAAGTGAGAACAGTGTTCCTTTTCTCTGTAGAAGCTTTACTTTGAAAGATAATCACGATCTTTGAAAGTCAAATGAATTTCATGAAATGCTTTTGTGAGAAACGCACATGTGTTACTCTGAAATGAGAAGCGTCTGTTTGGGATATGTCAAAGTATGGTTAAAAGTGAGAACAGTGTTCCTTTTCTCTGTAGAAGCTTTACTTTGAAAGATAATCACGATCATTTGAAAGTCAGTGAATTTCATGAATTTTGCAGGCTTTTCTGCATGGTGATCTCCTGGGACAAAACTTTTGTCCAGAAAACAAAACAGCAGAAATCAGTAGATGTCAGAATTCTGTAACGTAAGCTTGAGTTTAGTGCCACAGTGGGGACACAGAATGCTCCTAGACTTAAAGGGGAAACCCTGCTTTCAGGATTAACTCTCTGTCCTTTGCCCATTCCCCAGAGTGAGTCATTATAACCAATGCACAGCTGGCTGTGTTTCTATCCTACACTCCAAGGTGTAGATAATGTGTAGGAAGGGTTCTTTGGGGCCTTTTAAAGAGGTTTTTGTTTCTTGATTGTGGATTTGAGTTGTTTTAGAACATTTAAGTTTGACATAGGCTGCTCTGATAGTTTACAAGGGCATACAGTTTCCACATGTATAGATTATGGCACCTGTGAGCAGAGCCCAAGAATATCAGTAAAACAAAGATAAAAGTGAGTGTAGTTTGTCTGCCTGATTTCAGGGAATTTCCTCTGTCCCACACTCTGGAAGACCTTAAGAAATCAAAGGGTGGTATCTCTCTCTCTCTCTCTCTCTCTCTCTCTCTCTCTCTCTCTCTCTCTCTCTCTCTCTCTCCAGAAATAGAGAGACTGTGTGTGACTGTATGTGTGTATATGCAAAATGTCCTATCGGAAGGCTTGTCCTGCAATGAAAAATATACATTTCACTATGTTGTAAAGAAATATCATTTTTGTCTAATACCTTGAAAATACCTTTGCTTTCTATAATTATTCTCATTATTTGATAGTGATATAAAATGAGAGAGGAATATGGTGATATGTTAAATATTTCACAGATGTTCAAAATAATAATGAACTTATATTTGAATGACTGATAAGAAAACAAGTGTTGAGGATATCTTTTCCCATATCTCCTTTCTCCTGTGTGGTCTGGTATCTTTCTAATAGAAATTCCTTACCAGTTTCTGGTCAGGAGGACTTGGATGGGTAAAGTGAAAACAAGGAGAGCCATGCACAGACCTCATATCCATAAAAGGATTGTCTTCACAAGAGGAAGGAGAAATCTGTCCTTTCAGTGGATTTGGGAAATAAATTCTATGAGATACCAGGGAATGGAGACACACAGGAATGGAGACACCCAGAGATAAACAGGGATGGAGACACACAGAGATGAAAACATATAGAGATAGAAATACACAGGTCTGGAGAAACTCAGAGATAGAAACACAGGGATGAAAACAGAAAGAGGTGGAGACACACAGGGATGGAAACACACAAAGGTGAAGAAACACAAGGATGTAGACATGTACGGATGGAGACACACTGAGGTAAAGAAACACAGGGATGGAGACACACAGAGATTGAAACATACAGTTATAGGGGCACACAGGCAGTATTGTAGTGTATATAGAACTTTTACCAGCATGTGCTTTTTGAACCTGTTTCTGGGTCCCTTCTTCCTACTGTGCTACCCAGGCTCTGTATGTAGCCATGGGCTCCTGGGGATGTTCCATAGCTGAGCATCCATGGTTGTCACTGCTCTCTTAGTACTTGAGCTGACAGCAGTTGACTGACTCCTCTCAGAAACCCTTCTCTGGTCCGCTGTCTAGAAATTGACACTGTGTTCTTTTTCCTGACTGTGTGCTGAGTCAGCAGAATTAAACAAAGCTTTGGTCTCTAAGAGTGACCATGGGTGTAATTATAAACTGAGGTTTTCTGCTTTGGGAGAAACAAGTTCTTAATCTGTGCCTTTGTCCTTTGAAGAGAGCAGCATTGTAGATTTAGAAATGAATGACTTAGTTAAGACTACAAAGTTGGATCTTAGTGTGACTCTCTGAACTCATCCACGTTTACTAAGCCTACTTCCTCTATGCTTTTAAATAGATGTGATAGCTGTGCTTCTTCAGATGGTTTTTGAAATTAACAAAGGGTCCTCATTCAAGTAGTTTAGATTGACATAATATATTACAAAATTGTCAGTACACCAGTACTACTATCAACTAAATATAATGATGAAGTTTTTAATGATGTGTTGAACCTGAGTTTTTAAAAGGAAGGAGCAGTGAATGTACTGAATAAGCTTTGAGTTTATTTTTGTGTGTGTTGAATTACAGATGCACTGGTGAAGAATACTTAACGATGCAGGGCATTGACCTCTCATCATGGGGCTTCTGGAAGAATCACGTGGCCTTAGGTTGTATAACGATTATCTTCTTCTCAAGTAACTTTGTGGAGTTATTAGTTATTATAAAAATGAGACATTTTTTAAAACGGTCTTGCACTTTCATTGAACTAAACTGGCCTTAAAAACATTAAAACTTTACTGATGGGTGACCTTGTCTGAAGAGCAGTAGGAAGCTCTTGAATTTCATGAGTTTGGCCCACTGGAATTCAAGGCACTCATGTGTGATCATGGATAGGCAAGGACCTAAGGGCTTTGGCTCCAGAATGTCTCTTGCTTCTACTGTGCCTTTACATTTTTGATGCTGCCATTTTTCTCTGGTATTTGTCATGGTGTGAATGAGTGTGAAGGGATTCCTCTGTCTTTAATGTAGTGTGATTATGTCATGGAAATACCATGAACCACAAGGCAGCTGTACCTGTGGATTATAATGAAGATGATTTCCTCATAAGCTGTATTGTGTAATTGAAATAACGATTTTACAATAATAGTGGTAGTTCAAATAGAATTTTGATGATTATGGGCTTTTATCAAATGTAGTAAGTGATTATGATAGAGGTTAGTTTAGTGCAAAAATTAATATAGGTAAACATAGGAAACAGTGTTGTCCACAGCCCTGATATAGCAGGGACTGGAGAGGATAGAAAATACGAACAAGGAATTGTCATAAAACTAAAAGTTAAGAGTGTCTCTTAGGAAACATATAGACTATTGTTTAGGTTAATAATTATGGAAAACAATTGAGTCCCAGGAGTCTGCTCAAATTTTTATTGATATTGGGAAATGTGTTTTCAGTTTTCAGTGTGCACCACAGCTGAAAGAGAGCTGAAAAACAATTGACTTCATATAACAAGAAAACAGAATATTATGGTTAATTATCATAATGGGACAGGACCATAAAATATGAAAAGTGAACCTAGTAGCCTGTTTTTCAAACAGTTATAAAAACTATTGCCTAGGTAAGAAGTTATGGCTGAAAGGCTCCTGATCTATGAGAAGTCTAAAAGATAAAAATTTAACTGTATGTGGGTGCTTGAGGATAGTTTATTTTTAACCAGTAATATATAGAATGTTTAAACATGTAAGGAAAATGGGAATCATTTTGTTTCTTACTTGTATTCGTTGTAATCATTTAATTAAAAATAAAATGTAACAACATTATCATTTTTATATTGTTTGAAATATTCTGTTGGGGTGTATAAGTTGTAAGTGAAACATTGTGAGAATAAAGAAGTCAGGAAGTAGAGGAAAAGGTAGACATCAGGATGTAGAGGAGAAGGAAGTCATTAGGAAGTAGAAGAAAAGGAAGAGATCAGAAAGTAGTGAGAAGGAAGTCATCAGGAAAGAGAAATAAGGAAAACATCAGGGTAGAACAACAGAAAAGAAAAAAATATAGAGTAGAACAAGTAACAGAAAGAAGAATAAAATGAAGAACTAAATTTTGGTCCTGGTGTACCCATTTGTCTGTTCAGTAGCTTGTACGCTCTGCATTTCCTCTTAGTTTCTCTGTCCTGCTGAAGGTTTGCCATTCATCAGCACCCTCGCTGAGATCCTGACATGTTGGAGATGTGTGTGGTTGTGTGTTTCCCTTCCTTGCTGTCCACATAGAGTTAAGTTTTGTCCAAATCGCTAGCCTCAGAGAATTCATTTTACTTCTCCGGTAGAAAAGTCTATGGGGTGATTAGTCCTCTGACTCTCTGCAGTCCCTTCAGTTCCTGAGCTGCCGAAGGCTAGTCGCTACAGGAGCAAAGGAGCAATATTTTTTTTTTTTGCTGTTGTTGTTCTGTAAATCCAACCAAAAACTAGTAACTATTAAGATCGAAAAAAAAAAACTAGCAACTAGCATTTTAGGTTCCTTGGTATAACTTTTCTACAACTGTTTAAAGAGATTTGATTGCAAACTGTACTCTAAATATTTTTACCTATACTTATGGGCACAGGCTACAGCCAGCATTACTCAGGTAAGATTCCCTTTGTGATGAACTGTGGTGAGTGCAGAGAATCATGATTGCTCAAGGTACTGACTCTTGAGTGTTTAACCCTAAATAGGGCACAAAACCCATCTCCTCTAGTGTTCAGAACTGTATGGAAGACTATACAGATTACAGGTACCCTAAGATGAGAAGAACGGCTGGAAATGCGCTATTATGGGCATGACACACAGAGCCCTTGCAACCATGGTCTATCTACAACATCTACAAATACCTGCACAAAACTGGGTCTGTAATCCACAAAGTAAGGGTCAGGGAGGGAGGAACTCAAGAGGACCATATGAGTAGATTGTGATAGATAGGCAGTCATTGATTTCATGTGTATCCTCACAGGAGAGCCAGCTAGGCTCCAGTGGATAGTCTAAAACCCGGGTAACACAGAGAGCCCTGATTAAACTTTGTGGGTCACAAGAGAGAACACAAAGACAGGACTGTGGAAAAGACTTGTACAGTGCATTGTATCAAGGGGTTGAAAGGGAGATAAGAAAGGTAGGAATGAGAGAGTATGGTTGAAATGCATTGTGTACATATATGGGACTGTCAAATTTTTGAAATAAAAATTACAAACATACAAAAGTACATCTTGTGTAATGTTTCTAATGAAGACTTTTTCTATTCAGTTTTTGTTATATTTTAAATAAGCAACGGTCAATTTAACAAGATAGTGACACACTAAATTGTAAAGTAAAGGTACCAAGCACCAAGGTAATGTTCTTAAGCATTGCATGTTAGTTCATCTCACTGATAACAATCATGAGAGAAACCCACCAAATTCTTTATCTAGAAAAGAAGAATTTGTCCTAGAGAACCTTATATTCTTTACATTTTTATATCTTCTTCATAGTCAGTGCCTATATCCACCAAATGAATCCATCATTGGCAATAATCTGGTTCATGAGAAATTACAGATTCTTTTAAAAGCATGGTTCTAAAATATGATATAAAAACTGTGCTATTTCTAAAGTTAAAAATGTCACTGAACTTGGTGTGGTGGTACAAGCTTATAGTGTCATTTAATATGCCATGTCCTTTTATATATGTGTTACTTTAATTGGTTGATTAATAAAGCTGTTTTGATCAATGGCTTAGCAGAGTAAAGCCAGGCAATAACTCTGAACAGAGATATATAAAGAGAGTAGGTGGAGTCAAAGAGATGGCATGCAGCTGTTGAAGGAGAAAGATGTCAGAACATTAATGGAAATCCATAGTCTTGAGGAGATACATGGAATAACAAAAATGTGTTCATTTAAGATGTAAGAGCTAGCTAGGGATACACCTGAACCATTAGCCAAACAGTTTACAATTAATATAAGCCTCTGTGTGTTAATTTGTGACTGAACAGTTACAGGACCTGGCTGGACAAAAATTTCTATTTACAGTCATTACTTGAGAAGTGAGAAGATCAGGAATTCAAGGTCATCCTCAGGTAGATAGTACATTTGAAGCTACCCTGGGCTACAAAAAATGCTACTTCAAAACAAAACAAAACCAAACAAACCATGCATGAGTGACCATGGAAACATCTTTGATGAGCTCATTAAATAAGATTTATGGATGGTGTCTTAGAGTTTTTATTACTTTGAAGAAACACCATGACCATAAAGCAATTTAGGAGGAAAGGGTTTATTTGGCTTATACTTCTACATCACTGTTTGTCACTGATGGAAATCAGGACAGAAAGTCAAGCCTGGCAAAAAAAATTTGAGGCAGGAGCTACCACAGAGGCCATGGAGGGGTTTGCTGCTTATTGGTTTGCTCAGCATAGCTTTCTCAACCTGCTTTCTTATAGAAGTCAGGATTCTCCATCCTGGGGTAGCCTCATGAACAGTTTCTGGGCATTCTACCATTGATCACTTACTAAGAAAATGTCTTACAACTGGATCTCATGAAGGCATTTTCACAACTGAGGCTCCTTCTTCTCTGATGACTCTGACCTGTGTCAACTTGTCATAAAACCAGCCAGGACATGTGAATACTTCTCTGTGGTGATGTAATGGCTCAGGAGTGTTGTCTGGGTGTCTTGACTATAGATGCTACAAAATGACAGGGTTATTGTGATATTAAATGGCTCTTGTGACATTTGATCTGAAAAGTCACTTAAGCTTTGGGTTACTCAGTGGTATAGAATTTGGCAAGAGGCTCTCTTGAGGAATGTTGCTGAGACACAGATGTTGGGGCCCTGCCTCACAAAAACAGTATCTGTAGAAACTGCCTCTTGAAATCCTTGCCCACTCCCAGATCTGCTAGTTTCCGAGATCCTTTGCAGCCCTAGAGATTACAGACTATGGCTGAGTAGCTGCTATATCTGTACCTTCAAAGTCTTTATTTCTCTTGGGTTTTTATAATTTATATTCATAACATCTTCATTCAGTCTTTTCCCATAACAGCATAGTACTCATCAGCAATATATGTGTTTTTAAATTTCTTATAAACTGATGTACAATGTAACAAAAAGTCCAGTTTGGCTTTTGGTGCAGACTCGGTGTGCCCCCAGATCTTCCTGTTGCCCCTTTCAGTGTTCCTTCTAGGTTATCTGTTTTCCTTTCTCACTGTGCTAACCCACAGACTCTCTCTAGTTGGGACCCACAGCTTGTACACTAGGCTAGTACTTAGGTAGGGGACCTTTATCTTTCTTTCGGTTTTTCTAGACTTACCCTCAGTCCTGCTGCAGCCTGTCAGCATGTGACACCCCACCCACCAAGTCTATTTCCACTCCCTAGGGACCCATTCTTTTGTTAATGAGCTAAAGAACTCCAAGTTCTTTCCTGCCACCTTGTCAGTATTCCCTTCTAGACATGCTCTCTTCCTCTTTTAATAGTGCTGACTTGCATAACAGCTCTCTACCAGGGTCCTTACACATGTCCCAATAGGATGGAATATAGGGACCACATAGCTGCCACACAGGAGCAGAGTGGGATACATGCATCAATCAAAATGACAGAACACCTACCTAACATATACAAGACTGGACAGTTACACCATGAATCACTTCAACTGTTGTAATGCTAGATTCTTAGATCCATGAGCAGAAAATGCAAACATGACCAATCAAGAGGTGCATCTTCCAGAAACTATCAAATCAGTAGTCCTCCTTTATACAAATGATAAATAGGCTGAGAAAAAAATCAGAGAAACAATCACCCTTCACAATAGCTACAAATAACATAAAATATCTTGGAGCAATTCTAACCAAACAAGAGAATGACTTGTATGACAAGAACTTTAAATCTTTGAAGAAAGAAATTGAAGAAGACACCTAAAAATAGAAAGACCTCCCATGCTTTTGGGTAGGTAGAACTAACATAGTAAAAAAAAGGCAATCTTACCAAAAGCAGTATACAGATTCAATGAAATGCCCATCAAAATCCCAGAAAAATTCTTTACAGACCTCGAAAGAACAATATTCAACTTCATATGGAAAAGCAAATAACTCAGGATAGCCAAAACAATCCTGTACATTAAAAGAATTTCTGGAGGCATCACAATCCCTGACTTTACTACAGAGCTATAGTACTGAAAACAGCCTAGTATTTGTTGAAGGAGCTGTGGACTGTGTTCCACCCGGCTCCCAGCCGCCTGGCTAGCTTATGCCCCAAAATAATTACACGGAAACTGTATTCTTTTGAACACTGCCTGGTCCATTAGTTCCAGCCTCTTATTGGCTAGCTCTTACATATTGAGCTAACCCATTTCTAATAATCTGTGTAGCCCATGATGTGGCTTACCAGGGAAGATCTTAACCTGTGTTGGGTAGGAGAATCATGGTGACTGACTGACTCGGCTTCCTTTCTCCCAGAATTCTGTTCTGTCTACTCCACCCATCTAAGGGTTGGCCTATCAAATGGGCCAAGGAAGTTTCTTTATTAATTAACCAATGAAAGCAACAGATTAGAAAGAAATCACTCCCGCATCAAGTATTGGCATAAAAACAGACAGGAAAACCAATGGAATTGAATCCAAGGCATGGATATCAAACCACACACCTACAAACACCTGATTTTTGATAAAGAAGCTAAAAATACAAAATGGAAGAAAGATATCATATTTAACAAATGGTCTAGCATAGCTGGCTGTCAACATGTAGAAGAATGTAGATAGATCAGTGTCTATTGCTATGCACAGAATTCAAGTTCAAATGGATCAATGTCCTCAACATAAACCAACCACACTGTGTTGTAATATGAACAGCGGGGCTGCGTCCCCAGCAACCCGGCCGCCCACACGGCTAGCTTTACCCGAAATAATTACATGGACACTGTATTCTTTTAAGCACTGCTTGGCCCATTAGCTTCAACCTCTTAACCCATTTCTAATCATCTATGTAGCACCATGAGGTACGCTTACCAGGAAGATTCTAGCCTATGTCCATCCTGGGTCTGAGCTTCATGCCTCTGCCTCGGAGAGCAGAGCTATCGTGAGGGGAGCGTGGCATCTCTGTCTGAGGCATCTGGCTCTGAGCAGAGCTGCATGCTTTCTGAGCTCACTTCCTCTTCTGCCCAGCATTTTCTTCTGTTTACTCCACCCACCTATGTTCTAACCAATTGGGCCAAGCAGTTTATTTATTGCTTAACCAATGAAATCAACAGATTGATATATGACACTCCCACATCACACACTGTACCTCACAGAAGAGAAAATGGGAAGTACACTTGAACACACTGGTACAGGAGACCTCTTTCTAAATATGACACTGAAAGCACAGACACTGAGAGAAACAATTAATAAATGGGACCTCTAGAAACTGAGATGCTTCTGTAAAGCAAAGGACATGGTCAACAAGACAAAATGCCACCCTACTGAATGGGAATGGATCTTCAGCAACCCCACATCAAACAGAAGACTGATCTCCAAAATGTACAAAAAACTCAAAAAACTTGATATCAAAAGAACAAATAATCCCACAAAAAATGGGGTACACACCTAATCAGAAATCTCTCAACAGAGGAATCCAAAAGGGCTGAATGACACTTAAGGAAATGTTCAACATCCTTAGTCATCAGAGAAATGCAAATCAAAACAACTCCGAAATTCCATCTTACACCTGTAAGAATGGCCCAGATCAAAAACACTGATGTTAACTTGTAGGATGAAGGCTTACTTGTTTGTCCCAACCTCCCCGCTAGCTTAACCCTGAAATAACGACACCAAAACTGTATTAACTAAATCACTGTTTTTCCAATTAGCTCTAAGTTCTTATTGGATAACTCTTATATCTTAATTTAACCCATCTCCATTAATCTGTGCATTACCATGAGGTTGTGGCCTACCAATAAAATTTCAGCATGTCTACCTCCAGTGGCTCCATTTTTTCCCCAGCATTCCATTTAGTTTTCCCTGCCTACCTAACTTCTGCCCTACCAACAGGCCACTGCAGTTTCTTTATTCATCAATGGTAATCACAGCACACAGAGGGGACTCCCACATCAACAACTTATGCTGGAGAGGATATGGGGCAAAGGGAATATTCTTCCATTGCTGGTGGGATGGCAAAATGGTACAGCTATTTTGTAAATCAGTATGGCAGTTTCGCAGAAAATTAGGCAACAACCTACCTTAAGACCCAGAAATACCACTTGTAGGTATATATTCCAAGGATGCTCAATCATACAACAAGGACATGTGTTCAAGTAAATTCATAGCAGCCATTATTTGTCATAGCCAGAACCTGGAAACAACCTAAATACCCCTTAACTGAAGAATGGAAAGGGAAAATGTGGTACATTTACACAATGGAGAACCACACAGAGGGAAAAAATAATACTGACATCTAGAAATTTGTAGGCAAATGGATGGATCTAGAAAACATCATATTGAGTGAGGTTACCCAGATCCAGAAAGACAAATAAAATATGTACTCAGTAATAAGTGGCATTTAGAAATAAAGCAAAGAAAAACTAGCCTACAAATCACAATCTCAGAGAACCTAGACAACAAAGAGAACCCTAAGAGAGACATACATGTATCACATCTTTACGGGAAGTAGAAAAGACAAGATCTCCTGAGTAAATACGGAACAGGAGCTTCAGGATCATGAGAGAGAGAGTAGAGGGGAGGGGGAATAGGGAGTGGAGCGAAGAAAGATATTTAGCTCAAATATAGACTTAAAAAATATTCCTGATTCAACAGTTAACATTATGTGATATTCAGGTGGTCTTTGAAAAAAATCCAAAAGCAGTCACTTTTTTTTTAATCTGGGGCATGTTATCCACACAGATTTCTCACCAGCCTTTCCAATTATGAATGGGTCATTTATGAACTCTAAATGACACCCAAAGACTGTTTAAAAATATTGAAATAGCTCCTACATAGACATACCTACCGCTGTATTCAAGCCTTCATATGTCCTTCTCCATGGTGATCCTAATCCCAGGTCACCAAGGAACCTAATACCTACAGAAAACAAAAAAACAAAACAAAACAAACAAACACTTGGCTCTTATAGAAGAGAAACTTAATTCTCAAGGACTCTTTCATGTAGATTTAATAAACCAAGGGGTCTTGTTACCTTTCCTACTAAGTAAGCACCCACTGCCTGCTTGCGACAGAAAGGGCCACTACAATGTCTACATTTACTTGTTATTCATTAAAATTTGTGACTGCCTATACTTCTCTTCTTGCTTCCTTATTGGGCAAAGGAAGAAGCAGGAACAAAAGCAAAAGTTAGCAGAAAACTGAAACTGAAATTAGGATTGAAATAGAAAATTCAATCTCACAAGCTATAGATAGGACAGAAAAATTAAAACAGTCTATAAGGAAGAGAGAACAGTTGAAAGACCCCTGCTAATAGCTTGTAGCCTACAGCAACCATAACGCCATTTAAGCACAGAGTTCAACTTAAGGCCAACTTATAGGGACACTGGGCTCCTAGGGATTGATATATGCGATTAGACATCTGGCCCTAAGGAGGGAGATGAAGGACCCTGCTAGCCAGCTCTCATGAGAACATCCTGCTTTCCTAGGAAAGCAGGATGCTTATAGTTGGCATATATATCAAACTTAAATATCAGCAGTTTACGAAAGAAACAGTCCCCCCTATGAGAGACCCCAGCTAAACTGCTGTAACATCATTTCACAAGGCCCTTGACAAACAAATGTAAGTGCAGAGTGAGGTCAGGGCGTCTGGCTGCAGAGCAGGATATATATGAGGTCAGGACCTCTGGCTACAAAGCAGGTTATTTGTGACACACATCTGTTGGGAACCAAGAGAACACAGGATGTCTGTCACCATACATTTGCTGTCTGTCACCATACATTTACACAGGGAGGAACCAAAAGGAGACAGAATGTCTGGGAAAGGAAGAACCCTCGTGCCCCCTGCCCCATTCTAATCAAGACCAATAATCATGCATCTGCTTCTGTAAACTGCTTTGTGCTGTCCTCTACCCTATAAAAAGACTTTCCCCCAGCCTGTGGGCACGCAAGTCCTCTGAGAGAGACTTTGTCGCCCCAGGTATCTGGTATTTGAATAGACCTCTTGCTGTTTGCATCCGCGTGAGTGGTCTTGTTGCTCCTTGGGAAGGGTCTCCTCAGAGGGAAGACACTCAGTCTGAGGGTCTTTCACAGTAAAGAGACATACTGAGGAAAAATTGCCTATGAGTAAATTGTTTCTCCATTTAGCCCCTTAGTTATTTTCCTTCACTGGCATTAGCTGGGTCCTGACGGGGTCTAAATGGCTGGACCTGAAGACTCCTGCTTTCCCGAGGTAATGAGGGACCTAGCTAAGTAGGTACACAAGTCTATCCAGGGAGAAGAGGTAGTTCATGTCGGAACCATGCCAGTTTGAAGAAGTAGTGTCCCGGGAGATCGAGGAGTGGAGAAATCTCCTTAGCATTCATCTATAGCCTAACCCTCACCTGAGAATGCTGCAAGTCCCCAGAGCCAGGTCCCCATTGGAGCAGTGAGCAGGACACCCCTAATATCTCCCCCCCCCATAGGAGGGCACCTCAGGAGGTCCCTTCTGGAAGTGCCCCAGAGATACTTCCAAATCAGTTCTTTAAAGAGGACTCTTTAAATATTTCTTAGGGCGAGCCTCTCTGCTGATGCAAATAATTCCAATCAGGCCAAGTGAGACTGAATAAAAGATGCCCATGTTTAATGCAGTACTCCTGGGTAGCCCTGGAAAAGCATTGCAAGGGGGAGAGAGAGAAGGGTAGACCAAGCAAAACCGGAAGACCACATGTTGCTTTTCGGCGGAGCCTAAATAGCCTGTGGGAGTGGTCCTGACCCACCCTAGGGAGGGGCCACCATTTGGTAGGCTTTCTTGACCCTCCCTGGGGAGGGGTCACTGCTTCGTGAACTGTACTGGAGGAGGAGTCCAGACTAAGGCAACTCCCAGGGGAGGGGGCTTGAAATGGTTGCCAGGGTCTGGGGTGAAGCTTCCACAACAAACACCCCAGACTTCTTGGATATAGGGGTGTCAAGAGCCTGAGGTTTCACTTCTGACCAAACGCTCACCAGTAGACTACTAGCATGAAGGAAATAAATGCTTTGTTAGGATGAATGACTTTCCCTCAGTGCCCTTTAAGCTTTGTTCCTTGTTCCTCCTAACCCAGCCACTTAGAAAGAGCGCCTGAGAATGCAAATACGGGTCAATCATATTTTTGGCACATTCTCCCCGTTTTCCGGGCTAGCAGTTCAGATCTCTGCCTATTCCAAACAACTTGCTTTACTATGACTCCTAGAGACTAAATGGTTTAATTTTGCCTCAGGAACCCCTGAAACTGTCTTGCTGCCTGGAGCCCAGATTAAAATGCAGAGCAGGCTTCGCTGTCAGATGGACAGACAGCACCTGTGCCTACAGCTATCAAATACCTCAGGCAGATTTATAAACTCAAAGGATTTCTCCACATCTCATAAAGTGTTTCTCCATTGGCGAATGGATGCTCTAAAAATCTGTCTCTCTTTCTCTCTATGTGGATGAGGCTCCCTGAGCTCCTGGATTATTTACAAAAAATGTGTCCAGGTACAGAACTTCTGGTTATCCCATCCCAGACAAATTCCGGAGAGAGAACACTCTCTCAGTCGATTTGTAAAAATTCTACAGGGCTTCTCAGTCCACTTGGAGACATCAGATGAACTGCAGAAATACGCTTCATGAATTCTGCTCTCCTCCCATCTCTATCCTGTGCATCTCCTACACTGCTGTGTTTTGCCCATCCCCCTACTCTATTCTGTCTATAGACTCAGCAGCCTGCACTTCTCAGACCCTCCCAGCCGGCTAGCCCAGAAAAAGCATGCTGCTGCAGCACTTTATGTTAAATCCTACAGCATTTATTATCTCTAAAAGTCTCTCATTCTAACACGAGATCCATTTCTTCAGCTGTCCATTTGTCTTATTAAGCTCCATCTACCCTAAAGGTGTAGATAAAAACATAGCCACAATGTATCTGTCTTTTTAAACTCATTTTAAAAAATATCTGAGCTTACATGTTCTCCACGTTCCCTGTTATCCTTATAACAGTTAAAATACACTTTTTCCTCTTTTCTTTACTCTTAAAGCAGCCGTTTTGGTCTGTGTACAGTGCCTAAGTTGTCTCACGATACATTATAAACAATTCATAATTACCAATCTTCTTATATATTGTATTTCTGATTAAGTGTCCCCTTATGTATTGTATTTTTGGTTAAGAACTTTCATTTTCATATTAGAGAATGATGCCTGAGGAAAATATGCAGGTCATGAAAGTATATGAAACAGGGTTCAAAAGTTTTAAGATAAGTCTAAAATTATGCTGAAAAGATAAAACTTAAATATGCCCTAATGTTTCAGTAAGCTCTATTTTGGTCTAAAGGAGTAGTTTGAGATATAAAATGCAGAAGTTTAGGTTTGAGTAAATCAGTAAAGTTTATATGAAAGTTATTTGTAAAGATTTTCTAAGTATGGAGATGTGAAAATGAATTTTGGAAAGAGAAATGTACCTTGAGTATGTAAAGTGCAAGTTATTGTGATATGTAAAAGCAAGTTATAAAGGTCTGGAGATGAAAAGGCTTGTGTAATAACAAAGATAATAAGATTTCAAAAATTCAAATTTCACATTAATAATATTCTGATAAACTTATAACAATAACTGCTTGTTTTTTAGCCACAAACTCAGGATTTTAATTTTCCCTTGCTCATTTCTAAACTTAAAAGTACTCTTAAATACTCCTGATTTTTCATGGAGGCATCTTAATTCATATATATCCATTCTTCTAAACAAAAAACAAGTGTTACTGCTTTTAACCAAAATTATTTTCAGGTTCCCAAAAAGGTCTGTTATGACTCAAAAATGAGTCTTCCTTCCTTTTCTCAGAACATGGATTTCTTTACACACCACAAATAATAATAACCTTCTATAACTAACATTTTTGCCTCTTAAGAAAGGTTCTTATAAGCTTAAGGAGATCAATTTAGATCTTCCAACATCATCATAGGTGAAAATAAACTCAGGAAAGTATTATTTTATTATTTGTCCGCAGTTTGTTTTTTCACCTGCCTGCCTGATTTTTTATTTTTTATTTTTTTGTGCCGGGGAGGGTTCCCTTTCTCGCTGTCCTGAAATGCCTTTCTCTCATACACTTAAAAAATGCCTGAGATGGCAAAACATAGCCCCCTCCATGTGTGGTTCCTGAGATGCAGGAAGCAATTCCCTCCAGGCAACCCAGAGGCAGCTAAATGAGTATGTTACTTGAGGGCCAAGGAGAAAACACCTACTGTCCCAAGGACCGCTTCTATGTTGTCTGCATACGCATTTGTCAGTGTTACAGATGATTCTGGTTATAGGAATTCTACTAGTGCACTTGTTCTTCATGTTTTTTCTTCCACACCAGTGGCTTCTGAAAATATGGATGTGCTGTACAATATGAGTCTTCCTGATCTGATAGAGCAGGCAGGCATTAAAGCTGTAAAAAAGGTTATGGGGGAAAAACCTGACTGATGAAAGAATTGGGGAAATTAGGGACAAATGCAGATTATAAAACTTGGCAAAAGAATTATACTGAAACAGAAAAGAACTTCACTATAATGAATAAAATTTCTGAAGAACTTTTAGGGCTGATTGCATATGGCCTTAAAAATCAAAATTAGAATTTTGAGGAAGCACAATGGGAGAGGTATGACAATGGAGTAAAACCCACTGAAACATGCTTCTATAAACTGCAAGTAGTTAACCTCTTAGGTGAAAGCTCAGAAACTGTTGTATGATTAACTCTGCTAAGAAGAAGATGAGGAGGAGGAGGAGGAGAAGGAAGAGGAGGAGGGGGAGGAAAACAAGAAGGGGAGCAGGAGGAGGAGAAGAAGAGAAGGAGGAAGAGAATGAGAAGAAGAAGAGGAGGAGGAGGAGGAGGAGGAGGAGGAGGAGAAGGAGGAGGAGGAGGAGGAGGAGGAGAAGGAGGAAGAGGAGGATCGTGTCCTGCAGTTGACAGCCTGTCAGCTTGCATCAGAACCATGTGTTCATGTATCCATTCTGCCTTCCAGACATCCCAGATTCGAGACCCACTTCTCTGCTGAGGTTAGTCCCCGACAAAAAAAAAAAAATTGCAAGTGTTCACCTAAGAGATAGCATTTCCTCTCTGAGATTCCTTAACATCACATTCTTCCATGAACATATATTTATTCTCCCAGATTTATAATCATTTAAAGTGTTACAGATTGGTCTTCCTCTGGCCATGGCAGCCACCTTGCTGCAGCTCTGTCCCCCTGCCTTCCAGTTCTCACTCCAGACAGAAACTACTCCATAGATGCCTGCATGCCACATAGAGTCTGAGACCGTCTACTCCTCCACAAAGTTCCCATGTTTCAGTCTTCAAGACCCACTACTTAGTCCTATGCCACTTTTTCTTTTTAACCATATTGAACTATATTGCCCAGGGACTGGTGAGGGGTGGAGGGAAGTTCATCAGAAACTAGATCTGTGTGAAAAAGTCATATGGAAATTTACAAGTTTGTAAGCCAATTAAACAAAAATATTTTACAAATGGGTTTGAAGGGCAGCTCTCTGTGCGAGTGGATAACGCTGTTCCCAGAGTCTGGGTTCTTAAACAAAAACTCTGCCACAGATGTGAAATACCTCCTTGTGAGTTGTTGGTCCAGGAGCTCCAGGTGCCACAGAAGTGTAAGCAGCTGTCACATACCTACTTTGGTTTTGAGTAAGGCCAAGTTAGGGTTAGGGGTTAAGAGAATCAACTAGAAAGTTGATCACATAGATATCAAATCCTAGAATTTGGGGATATAACTCTGTAGAAAAAGTTCCTGTCCAACCCAGTCCCACACATGTTCAGTCCCCCAAAACACACAGAGGCTTATATTAATTATATAAACTATTGAATTGATTAGCTCAAGTTTATTATTAACTAGCTCTTATAGCGTAAATTAAGAATTATCTATGTTTAGCCATGTGGCTTGCTACCTATCAGTAAAACCTTCTCATCTTGCTTCCTCTACATCTGGCTGGTGATTGTAGACTGAGACTTCCTTCTTCACAGAATTCTCTTCTTCTGTTCACCCCACCTATACTTCCTGCCTCCTTACTGGTCAGTCGGCATTTTATTAAACGAATATGAGTGACAAATATTTATGGTGCCCAAGAGTATTATTCCAGAGTACTTCCCCTTTTTTCTTTGCAAAACAAGAATCCTGAAACTAATCTCTTTTGTTTAGCTTTTTTCCTGACTGTTATCCATAACACTTGTAACCAACATGCTAAACAAAGACAAATATCCATAATCCATTTTTTGGGATTGTGGGCATAGTTTTCTAGGATACTTCCTGCTGATTGAGGGCATTGGTAATCTTATGGGGACGCAAAGAAAATTTAGTATTATGGTCAAGTACTGACTGGAGTACACTGTGAGACAGGATCATACCAGCCGGCAGTCTTGAGGCTGTTCTCCATGTAGAACTCAGAGGAAACTGCAACAGAGGTGCTCTAACATGTGTGGACATCTGGGTTATTCACTCTTACTGGAGATTTTTCAGGAAGCTTTCCTTGATCAAACCTTATTTTTCTTAAACCAGAATGAATCCATAGTTTCTCATTTTCTGTAGAAACAAATGCAAAACCTCCTCTCCAAAACTGTAGACGGAGCTGCTTGTTTGTTCCTCTTCACCCATAGCAAAATAATCACTCAGAAACTATATTAATTGTAATACTGTTGTACCAATAGCTTAATCATATTGCTAGCTAGCTCTTATAACTTATATTAATCTATTTCTATTATTTTATGTATTACCAAGAGGCTCGTGGTTTCCAGGCACGTTTCCAGGGCGTGTCTCTCTCCTTTGGTGGCTCCATGGCATCTCTCTAGCTCCGCCTTCTTTCCTCCTCTGTCTGCTAGGAATGCCTGGCTTACTCTATACTGCTAAGTCACTGGCCGAAACAACTTTATTCATTAACCAGTAAAAGCAACAGATACTCAGAAGGACTTCCCACATCACAAAGTAACATATATTTTGACTTGGAAATTGAAGTTAAGGCATTTTTAAAATTTATACGTTGAATTAATCCAGCAGCATTGATAATCAGATGTCTTTTATCAGCTGTTGCTCCTTCCTAAGAAGTCAAACAATTCAGAGACAACACAATAGCATATTGTATCCAGACTCGCTGTGAATTTTCCATCTTTATGTGTATTTTTCTCTATTTCTTTCATTTTATTTATTTTTTATTTTTTTGCTTTTTTGAGACAGGGTGTTTTTGTATATCTTTCATTATCTTGGAACTCACTCTGTAGGCCTGGCTGGTCTTGAACTCACAGAGATTCCCCCTGCCTCTGACTAGCCAGTGCTGGAATTAAAGGTCTGTGCCACCACACCCAGTTACTCTTTCTTTTCTTAAGGACTTCCTCTATCATTTTTCTTTTCTCTCCCAAGCCTACAAATATTTTTAAACACACTGTAAGCCATTTAGAAGGTTTTCTTAATCTGAATCTGTCTTTACTGTATATCATTATCTTTTTCTGACCACTTGAGTCTTTAGTCTGCTAAGCTGCAGGGCTAGGGTTAAAGCTGTGATTGTGGAGGCTTGTTCTACCCCATTCCTTAGCTTTCTGAGAGTCTAGGTTCATGTTGGAGGAACCGGTGGAAGCCACATTTATTGTTACAACTCTGTAGAGTTTCTAGGTCCATGCTATAACAAAAAAAAAAAAACTTGCTGCTGGCTGTTCATAAACACCATTTAAGTGTAGGGTGGCAGAGCCTCTTAAAAGAGCTGCAAGGTTTTTTCTGCTAACACTGAGTCAGGAAGCCTCTTTTATAGAAGCCATACCCCTGCTCACTGCCATCAAGCAGAGTCTACCAGAGTAAGAATGGTTACCAAGATGCTATGCTTGACTCTGTTCTTGTCTCTCTAGAATCTTTTTTTTAAAGCTATCTCGGGCTTTATGTGGAAATTTTGCCAAATGTTTGGATGCCATTTGTAGATGGAATTTTCAGTCCTGCTTGGTCCTGCAGTCATTCAGTCCCAAAGAAACACATAGAGGCTTATATTAATTATAAACTTTTTGGCCTATTAGATCAGGCTTACTATTAACTACCTCTTACAACTTAAATTAACCCATAATAATTCTCTATAGTTAACCATGTGACTTGGTACCTTTATCAGTGAGGCTTTCTCATCCTTCTTCCTCAGCAACTGGCTGGTGACTGACTCTCTGCCTTTCCACCTCTCAGAATTCTCCTAGTATGGTCGTTCACTTATACTTCAAGCCTGGCTATTGGCCAATCAGTGTTTTATTAAACCAATATGAATGACAATTCTTTACAGTGCACAAGAGCATTATCCCACAGCATAACTCAGTGTCATACATGGGCCAGGCCTGAAGCCCTGGGTCAGGTCACCAGCTCTACTATATAAGAGAGGTAAAAACTAAATAGAAGTAGACAACAAATGACAGAAGTAAGAATGTGGTGACCTCTGGAGAGGATGGCCATGGTGGAGCTTGAGGGAAGCCCTCTGGCTCTGTCTTTCTTCTGTGTCTCACTGCTGCTCTCTCCCCTTCCCCTTCTCTCTCCAACTCTCTTCTTTCCCATTATTCTCCTCTCTTCTCTTTTCTTTCTGCATTTTTTTCAAGGTAGAGGACAGAAGAGGTTTTACTTTGTAGCCCAGGCTCGCCAGCAACCTCTGTGTAGCACAGGCTGTCCTTCAACTTAGAAATCTTGGGCCTCAGGCTGAGTCATGGGATTATAGGTGTGTATATATTCTTTTTTCTAAAGTACTCTCATGTTGGGTTCCAACATTGATAGGTTCACGTGGTCCAGGGTAGGAGCGTGTGAATTAGAAACGTTAGGCAGATAGAACAGAGATATAAAAGAAATAGAAACAGAATAGAGTTGGGAGGGCAACTCACTGAATACTGAATTCCACCCATGTTTATTTTCCATATGCTTATATACCCCAATCCAAAAGGGGTTAAGAAGGAAAAATGCTTTAATATGAAATAAAGAATAAACAGAGCAATTACCTCTTCAATACCCAAAATATCAAGTAATTATATCCTGAGTTAAGTATTCTATTGTTTAAGCAAAACCTGCAGTGACCACACCTTAGGCCAAGCATCCTGTAGGCAGCTTCGCCCTAAGTCAAACCTCCTGTCTTGAAGGAGCGAGAATAGTCCTGAACTCTCTGTCATTTTGTCAAGTTGGAACAGATCCACATCTAAGGGTTCTGACACTCTCAAGTGTTCTAGAAAAAAAATCTGCATTTCACAAATACAAATGTGTCACATTGTAAATATACATCACTCTGTCTCATCATATTTTCTATAATTTTGTGTGTATGTGCATATGCGGCTGTACATGTGTGTGCATACCTGTGGAGGTCAACACTAGTGTTATCCCCTCTCTCGTACACTGAGCCTGAGGAATGAACCAGGGCTTTCTGATGACCTAGAATGTCTGATCCTCAAGCCCCAGGGATGCCTTGCCTCTCCCTCTCGCTATCAGGCTCTTTACCTGGTGCTGGGATCTGAATTCAGGTCTTCATGCTTGCAGAGACAGGCTATTGTCTAGCTTGTACTTTTTCTGTATGCATCTTGTACTCCAAATGAAAGCTGACTTCATCAAAAACCTTGTACAATTTCCAATTTTTGAGAATTTTGAGAACTTCATACAAACAATGGATTTATCACAGTCACGACCACCACTACTTTACAACAGAATTTCCTCAAAGTCCCCACCCAACAGTTATGGATGCCCATGCACACATGGGAGTAGAATAATCCCCTGGATAGTTGACACACCAAGGATGCACTCCCGAAGAAAACCGACTCTCCCTCTCCTGGCAGCCATCACCTGTCTGCAGCTCCTCAGCTTAAGGCAGAGGGCTCCTGTGACTCTCCCCAATTCATGCTAGAAGGTTAGAAAGACTGATAGAGTATGAAACTAACTTGCTTTTCAAGATTTCTGGTCCGTGAAGTGTCCTACGCTTCACACACTGACTGCAGGCTAACAGTCTATACGTAATTCCCCCTCCCCTCTTTCTGTTCTTTAGGGATAGAGTTCAATATTTAGCCCAGGTGCCCAAACCCCAAATCCTCTTGCCTAAGCTTCTAGGTTATAGGGCTTACAATTGTGAACGGTAAATTATTTTTCAATTGATCTCTTCAGAAACAAAATGAGGCTAGAAATCAATTTATATTAACAACGTGGGCATTTAAGGAACCATTCCCTTGGCTCTCCTGACCCCCGTGTTTGTCCCTTGCTGTGTTAAGCATATATTCTCCTTCTGTTTATTACCTTCACTGCTAACCTATTAAAAAAAGTAAAAAAAAAATACAGACAGACACCTTTGCTTTTGCTTTTCTCTCCCTGGGAGCTGTATAACCAGCATCCCGCTGATGTGGGCCTGACTTAGGCTCCAAGACAACATAGTCCACAAGAATCCTTACTGACCACCAGGTGGCGCTAGCTCCACTCCTCTCTTCAGGCTCTTCCCAGGCTCACCTTCCCTGAAGTTCCTGATGCAGGCAGAGGCTGAGGAGAAGCTGAGGAGCAGCCTGGGTTGCTCTTCTTCCCCTGCTTCTGACAGCACTCTGTCTAAATAAACAGTAATGGCTTTCTTATAATGTAATTAGCATCACACACCTCACTGACTTACAGTCCACAATTGTGTGGCTATGGGAATATTCAGAGGTGTGTAAGCATATTTCCATAATATACTCTGCTTATTTAATCCAGAGATGCTTTCCCACAGCTTCTCTGGGTATTTTCAGTGTGTGGGTGTGGGGGAGAGGAACTGGTGGTGGTTCATTGTGTGTGGAGATCACAGGACAACTCTTGAGAGTCAGTTCTTTTCTTCCAACTTGTTGAGGAGATCTCTCCTGTACTTTGTTCCATGCTAAGAACTCCAGGGTAGCTGGCCCTTCAGCTTCCTAGAGATCTCTGTGTTGGGATCACAAAGGCATGCCTCTGTAGTCCCCTTTCCATGGCGTTCTTGGATTGAACTCAGATGGTCAATCCTGTGCAGGCAGCATGTTTACCTGCAGAGCCACCTTGCTGGACCCTGGATATTTTCGAAGATGTTCTTGGTATGTGGTTCAGAGGATCAACTCCAGAGCCTTCCATATGTTAGGCAAGTGCTCTGGCAGCCCAGTGGGATTTTAAATATAGAAGCATTTCATCCACAAATAGGGTAATTAGACTTCTTTCTTTACTGATTATATCTCTCTTTTTCTTCTTTCATCTTATTTCTCTGAGGATGTAAGCTCTGTATTAAATAATAGTTGAGGGATGGTCACCTTTGGGTCTATCCTGTATTTAGAGGAACTGATTTAAGTTATTCCTTATTCATTATATTATGGTTCATAGGATTGCCGCAGTGTTCTTTATTGTGTGTAGGTGTGACCTTTCTCTTCCTGGTTTGTTCAGGGCTGTAATCAAGAATGAGTTTAGTTTATCAAGGACTTTTGCCATCTATTGAGATTATGATATCATTCTTATTTTTGATCAAGTTATGTGCTGAATTTCTTGTACTAATTTGCATATTTTGAACCATGCTTGCAAAGAACACAGTGTTCTTTCATCACGTGTTTCTGTGCTTTCTATTACTGTTGACTTTTACTACAATTCCATTATGATCTGACAGGATACAAGAAATTACCTTTTCAACTTGTCTAAAGTTTGTGATGGAGTGTTCCACTTATTAATATGTATTTATCTTTATTTTTCCTAACTTTGGCTGGATATCTGCTCTATCTGGTAAGAGTACAGCTTACCAGTCTGTTTGCTTAAAATGCTGTTTTCCATTGTTTCATTTTCAGTCTTCATAAGCGTTATCAGCTAGTTAAATTTCTGGCTTCAAAAAACAATTGGTTATTGTTTTCTGCTTTTCACTTCAGCTGGCCAGTTGCTTCTTTTTCTCCAGAATTGAGACCATTTATGTTTAGGTTACTGTTAAATGTTTGTACTGAATGAGATCCTATAATTTGGTGGGCTTCAATTCACCTCCTGACTTCCTGTTTTGGTTTCAATTCCTGTGTTCTTTTCTTTCTCTCTCATCTTAGATGTTTGCCGGCTCACAGGCAGTTTGCTTTCTATTGCTGTTATAAAACATTATGACCAAAAGAAATTTGGCTTACACTTCCACATCACAGTCATCACTAAAAAAAGAAACGGCATTAACTCAGGCAGGAACTGAATCAGAGACCACGGAGGAACATGTCCCACTAGTTGCTTCTCATGGCTTACTCAGCCTGCTTTCTTAAGTGTCTAGGGCACTGCAGTAGTCTTGGTGCTCCCTCATCAATCATCAGTCAAGAAAATGCCCCACAGCCTTGCCAATCTGCTGCAGGCAATTCCTTAACTAAAATTCTTCTTCACAGATGACTCCAGCGTGTGTCGAGCTGACAAAAGCTAACCACACACTTCCTGAGTTACTGCTGCTGATTCCTTAGAACTACAGGAGTTATTTTCTCCTGAGTTCTTGTGATTGTAGCTTTATGTCCTCTTCCTTTAAGATTTCATTTTCCTACTGTAACTATCTTCTTCACTGTTGTCTCATTGGTCATTCATTGTTTTAGTTATGTTAGTTTATTTAGTCATTTTGAAGGTCTTTATAAAGGGCAAGTTTGCATTTAGTCACATTTGGTTGTTTATTCTTTTCTTTGATGGCTCAAAATACATAGTTGCATTATCTGGCCCTTAGCCTTTTTGTCAAGGAAGGTGCTGTTGTCATGACTGACTCTTCTCTGCAGTCCCTTTCCAGCATTCTTTTCTTGTTCTGAACTATCTGAATTTTACTGAAAGTGTGACATGACAAGATTATGTTCTGGTCGTCTCTATGTGGTGGTCTGAATTACTTCTGTACCTGGATTTCCGAATCTCTCAATAGATACAGGGAATTTTAGGATATTGCTTGAATGGGTAGGTTTTCTATGCCTTTAGTCTCTGTTTCAGCACTCTGTTCTAATAAAAACCTTCCTATTTGGTCTGTCTGTCATGTCCTGGGATCATCATAAGAATTTTTTTTATTCCTCGTGAATAAAGAGGAATGCAATAACTCATTAACCTTGTATTTCAATCCCTGGTAGTTTTATCTTTTACTTAATTTCATCTATTGGTGGTGGTTTCCTGTGAATTTTTAAAAGTTAACTCCAAACTTTTTGATATTTGCATTTTAAAAAATTTGCTATTTATCACTGATATCCTATATTGCTTTACTTATTTTCTTTAGCTGTCATCTTTTTGAAGTTGTAATCCTTTTTAACTAAACCTCCTGAATAATTTCTTCAGCATTCTATCCAATAAAATACGTCTGGATTCGGTTGCTGTCAAGTTATGATCTTATGAGAAAGTTTTGTTTCCTCACTTTCTTGTGTTTTGTTATTGTGGTGTGTGCACCTGTGGGAGTCATTATGGTTTGCACACTGATGCGAGGATTTGTAATGGAAGCTTCTTTCTACAGAGGGCACTAGTCAGAGTGCAGAATAAACCACAGAAACACTACCAGAGACAGCTTCCCACAATAGTCATAATGGGAATAATGAAATAATTGACAGTATGTGGTGTTTCATAACTTTAATTTCAGCACTTGGGAGGCAGAGGCAGGGGGATCTCTGTGCTTGGGGCCAGCCTGGTCTACAGAGTGAGTTCAAGGATATACAGAGAGAAACCCTATATCAAATAAACAACAACAACTAAAATGTATAGGAAGTAAGGTTAGGAAAAAGAAAAGGAGAATAAGAGAAAAGAGCAAGACCTTAAGATCAGTGTAGAAACAAAATACAATTCTCACTAAAGACCTCCTGTCTTTGTATAGTCTTCTCCATGGCCCGCCCCAGGGGTCTTTGTGGACTGTGGTCCAGATCGGCAGAAAAAGGGGGCTGCACTTACTTATTTTCTGCACTTATAATACAGTAGACCACACCAAAGTGGGCCAGTATCTTAAAGGCTATTGACTGAAAGAGTTCCCACAACAGGTCCATGTTTGAGTTAGTGATTGGTGGCTTTGCTTTTATGATCTTCAAGTAAAACCCAATATCTGTTTCTGAATTTTTACTAATTGTGCTTCACTTTGTATTCAGTTTCTGTGCTGTAAAAATCACTTCTATAGGACTTATTTAGGTATTGTGTGACTATAACTATGAGTATGTGTGTGAGTCTGGTCCTGTGTCCTGTGGATAGCATGTAGGAGAGTGCATTCTAACTTTATACAAAGAGCAGGAAGTCTTACAAGGCCACTTTACTGCTAGGAAATGACAGTGATTGGCATGAGGTGTTGGGACATATTATTGTTTATTGTGGGGAGATAGTATTAAGATTAGAATGGTGAAGGAGAAGTTTTGTGGAGACAAGAAATCATCACCAGGCCTAATTCTCAAACTACAGCAGCACATTATTTGTTTGAGTTCCCAAAGTCAGATAGCAGGGAGGGGCGGTCCTGTGAATCATGTATTACATTTGTAATTCTGTGATGTGGGAGTTCCCTCTGCATGCTGTGATTACCATTAATGAATAAAGAAACTGCTTTGGACCTATAGCAGGACAGAACTTAGGTTGGCAGGGAAATCTAGACTGAAAGCTGGGAAGAGGAATGTGGTGTTGGAGAGACACCATGGAGCTGCAGGAGACAAACATGTGGAAACTTTAGATGGTAAGCCACTTTCATTTGGTGATACACAGATTAATAGAAATGGGTTAAATTAATATGTAAGATTAGCCAATAAGAACCCAGAGCTAATGGGCCAAGCAGTGATTTAAGTAATACAGTTTCTGGGTGGTTATTTTGGTTCTGTGCAGCTGGGACGAACAAGCAGCCCCTCCTTCCAACAATTCTGGGCTGTATTAGAGCACTTAATGAACAGAAAGGAGTGTGTGTGTGTGTGTGTGTGTGTGTGTGTGAGAGAGAGAGAGAGAGAGAGAGAGAGAGAGAGAGAGAGAGAGATTTTAGTTAAACTTACGCAGAATTTTTATTTTGAGTATCTGAAAACCGACAGCTGTTACTGAAGGGAGGAAGCAAACCACACAACATATGTAACCCTTGTAGGTTATTAGATGTTTTAGCTGTAAGGAAAGATCCACGTGGATTATTGGGGGATATTTTGATAAACAGAAAACCCTGACCTGCTAATTTCAAATGTATTTCTGGTTATGTACCACAAGTAAGTGCTGTTGGGTTTGTAATTTTAGATTTCCCTTTATTCTGTATGGTTATATGCTCAGCTAACAGACCTGTGTGTTTCCAGTTCATTATATGACACAGTAAGGTCCTACTTTACTGTAGGAGGGTCATCTGTCTATGTGTTACTTTCATTGGTTAATAAAGAGACTGCCTTGGCCTTTTGATAGGGCAGAAAATTAGGTGGGCAGAGTAGACAGAACAGAATGCTGGGAAGAATGCAATGAGGCAGTCTCCATGAAGCTCCAGCCCAAGATGGACATAGGTTAGAATCTTCCTGGTAAGCCACCACCTTGAGGTGCAATACACATTAATAGAAATGGATTAATCAAGATGTGGGAGTTAGCCAGTAAGAGGCTAGAGCTAATGGGCCAGGAAGTGTTTAAATGAATACAGTTTCTGTGTTGTTATTTCCGGGGCTAAGCTAGCCCTGCAGAAACGCAGCCTGCTGCTCCTTCTACAATTGGCACTCCAATGTGATGGACTAAATCCACTTAAAAACCTGAGAGGGCTTAAAAATTAAAGAGAGAGAGTTTAACACAGCTTTTTGCTGTTTGCTAGAGTGTGCTGCAGAGAAATTTTCCTGACTCAGCCTCAGCAGGAAAAAAAGCTGTGAGGTTTTAAAATGCAGCTTCCTGGGCTGGGCTGCCAGCGTGAACTCTGGCTATAAAACATTTCAATGTCTTTTATGAAACTGGATGTTTGTTTTCCTGCTGGGGATCTAGAAAAAGTACTCTGAGACCGTACCTGCACTCCTCGCCTGGGCAGATCAGGCTTAGGCAGGCGGGAGAGCATGGTGGATTTCTGCCGCCATACACAGAAATGTTTCCAGGCTGTGCATTGCTCTGACTGGCAGATTAGGCTGTAACTCAGATAAAAAGCTCATTCTCAGAGATAAAGTGCTGAGTGTGGCTCCTACCTGGAGGCGAAAAAAAAGCAACACAGTTTTAAAACGCCGATTTTCTGGGATGTGCTCCTACTGCAACCTCTGTCTCCCGTAAGAGACAAAATTTGAATGGGGTTTTGTGACTAAAGTGCTAAGGCTTGCTTGATGACAATGTGGACTACTGTATGCCTGGAATTGTGTTCGGCTCAGGGGCACCAAATGGATCTGAGGTAGGAGTGTCTGCTCCACACTGAACTGTGCTGACCTCAGGCAGGAACTGTCATAATTATCATAACAGCACAGTTAAGATTTAGAAGGGGCGCACCCCTCGCGGTCCTCAAGGTCCAAATCAGGAGCAGAAGAAGAGAGAGCACGAGCAAGGAACTCAGGACCGCGAGGGGTGCACCCACACACTGAGACAATGGGGATGTTCTATCGGGAACTCACCAAGGTCAGCTGGCCTGGGTCTGAAAAAGCCTGGGTTAAAACCGATCTCGCTCTGAAAAAGCAAGGGATAAAACTGGACTTTTTGAACATGGCAGACAATGAGGGCTGCTGAGAAGCCAAAGACAATGGCACGGGGTTCTGATCCTACTTCATGTTCTGGATTTGTGGGAGCCTAGCCAGTTTGGATGTTCACCTTCCTAGACCAGGATGGAGGGGCAAGGACCTGAGACTTTCCACATGGCAGGGAACCCTGACTGCTCTTCGGACTGGAGAGGGAGGGGGAGAGGAGTGGGGGGGAGGAGAAAAGCGGGAGGAGGGGGAGGGAAATGGGAGGCTGGAAGGAGGTGGGAATTCCTTTTTTTTCTTTCTTTCAATAAAAAAAAACCGGTCTTGCTGAACATAGCGGACAAAGAGGACTACTGAGAACTCAAGAACAATGGCAATGGGTTTTGATCCTACTGCACGTATTGGCTTTGTGGGAGCCTAGGCAGTTTGGATGCTCACCTTACTAGACCTGGATAGAGGTGGGTGGTCTTTGGACTTCCCACAGGGCAGGGAACCCTGATTGCTCTTTGGGCTGATGAGGGACGGGGATTTGATTGGGGGAGGGGGAGGGAAGGGGAGGCGATGGTGGGGAAGAGACAGAAATCTTTAATAAATAAAAAATAAAAAAAGATTTAGCATGGGCAGTAAACAGTCGGTACCATATTACCTCTACATGGCTGGTGCAACTTAAGTTTTTAAGAAGTGCCTAGCATTTTAAGAAAAGCTTCTGGATAGTAAAGAATTAAAGATTCACAATAGAACAGATACAGACATAAAAGACCTCTAAATGGGTCATAGTGTTACATTGTGTTAGATAGACATACGTAAGCTTGGGAGAGAGAAGAAAAAAATATAGAGAATAAAGTTAATGCTTAAAACAAAGGTAAAGTCTTTAAAGAGTACAGATAGTTATGGATTAAAAGAAATAAAGAAAAATAAGCCATGTAAAAATGGAAAATTCACAGAGAGTTTGGATTCTGTATATTGTGTTTTCTTTGAATTTTTTGACTGTAAAGGAGTTAAATACAGAGACACATTTCATGGTGTGGGCTGCTAAGCTGATCCAACAAATATGTTCTAAAGGTATCTTGACTTCCAAATTTGGGTCTAAGGATATGATGCTTTGGAGAGGGTCTTCTTTTGTTTTCACAGGGGATGAGACCCCATGGGTTGCTTCTTTCCCAATATGGTATGATAGACCTTGCCCTCCTGAAAGGTTGCTGTGAATACCCTCAAAAAATTACTTATGCTCAACTGCCAACTGAGATGAACCTGGCACACAGGTTACACCATGAAAGATCTGATTAGAAGTGCCCCCATTCAGCACGAAGCAGCTTGGAGAAAAATAACTACGTCCATATTCCCAGATATTTTTTGTAAATGTTCTTTTACATTTAAAGGGGGATATGATATAGATATGAATAATTTATATTGGTATAAATTTTACTCTATTTATATAAATTTAAGGTCAACTTTGTTATATGTATATGTATTTCTGACCTTGACTAAGGTATTGTGATTGTTTAGTTCATTTAAAAATGTAATGTATAATTAGGAAATATAGGTTGTTAATGGTTAGTCATCAATAATAGTCAAGCTTGTAGTCATGCTAGTTAGATTTTCTAGATATGCATAGATATATTTCAGATAGGCATTTTTCATATCTTTCAAAGACTACAGAATATGACATTTAATGTTTTAATAACTTAGGGTTTTTCATGAAAATGAGACACATCTACTCCTGGCAGTACTAATCTACTTCAAGAGGAAGATGGTCATCGAAGAGGCTCCTTATGGAGTTGGTTAGCCTTTTAGGCAAGAAACTGCTCTTGCCTCGACTGTTGCATAAACTGGACACAAAGAACCCACAGAGAGAGGACTGCTGAACTTTCCTAAAGGTGAGATGATTCTTTGGGGTTCCTGACTCGTGAAAGGGTCTGCGAGACATTCTGCAGGACACAGCAGAAAAAGTAACTGAACTGTCTTTGAAATTTCCTGCTTCATGGAAATGTCAGCTGTATACTATGGGCCTGAAGGCTGAAGATGGATGCCCCAATAGTACAAAAAAAAAAACTTTTGGTGGCTGTACAGGTAGCAAGATGTCTCTGTCATTTCTAGAATTTGAAGTTGCTTACTTCTTGTTTACTTAGGTAATATTATATCCTTCTGGAGTCTTTGATGGAGTTGAAGAATAAATAGATAATTATAGTTTTCCTTAGGTATGATAAAAGATAAAGTAGATATAAATATTGTAACTGTAATTCTTGCTTGATAACTGGTTTATTATATGTAATTTTACTATGTTACAGTTAAAGCCTTTCTTTTTTGTTTAAACAGAAAAAGGGGAAATGATATAGAAGGGTTATCTGTCTATGTCTTACTTTCATTGGTTAATAAAGAGACAGCCTTGGCCTTTTAATAGGGCAGAAAATTAGGTGGGAAGAGTAGACAGAACAGAATGCTGGGAAGAAGGCAATGAGGCAGTCACCATAAAGCTCTGGCCCAAGATGGACGTAGGTTAGAATCTTCCCTGTAAGCCATCACCTCAAGGTGCTACACACATTAATAAAAATGGGTTAATTAAGATGTGAGAGTTAGCCAGTAAGAGGCTAGAGCTAATGGGCCAGGCAGTGTTTAAATGAATATAGTTTGTGTGTTGTTATTTCTGGGGCTAAGCTAGCCATTCAGGAGCTGGATGGAACGCAGCCTGCTGCTCCTTTTACAGTACTTTCTCTATATCAGCTTTTCACAGTGACTCGTTAGCCTGAGGCTGACATTATTAAATAGGAAGATGGGGAGGGATTGGAATATGACATCTACATTACAGTATTAGTAACTGTGCTGTGATTTAATTCTACAAAGGACTGCTGTTGTCTGATTTTGCCCTTCCTTCATCTTTTTCCACTGCTTAGATATTTTCTGAAAATAATTGCAGGTACCCATCACCAAAATTCCTGTGCTCTATGTAGACGGCAAATAGGAAGCAGGTGAAAATTAGTACATCTGGTTCTGTACTTGAAATTAGTAAAACTGAAAGCTCATTTTCAGGAGAGTATTACATTGTGTATATTTTATATGAGTATTAGGTTGCATTTGTTAGAATGATTGCTTCACTGATCACTATATTTAAATGAAATTCTATTTAACTTTAAGAATGACATGGTGATGCACACACTTTCTGTGAGAGAAAATGTAGAGTTCTCAGCTGCTCTTCGACTGCCAATGACTATGACACGAGATGAAAAGAGAAGGTGGAATAATGAGGTCCTTAAACTTCTGCATCTGGGTAAGGAGTCAAGTGTCAAAGTAATGTGAAGAAAAGTCTTGAAGTCTTGAAGGTCTCAGAGGAGAGAGAGATAGAGAGAGAGAGCACATGTGAGAGAGAGGTGGATTACTTGACCGCCTGTCATCAGTTCCATATGATGTATGTAGTCACAGTGGCTGCTCTCTACATTAATCAGGTGACTGATAACAAGATGTAAAAGAAATATTCTTAGCAATGGTTAAATATGGTAATAGCGTGTGATCCAGCAGGGAAGAGTGTTCCTCACCTGGCCATTTTATGTGGGAGGTGCTTCTATCTATGTGCTGCTTTTATTGGTTAATGAATAGAGAAATTGCCTTGGCCAGTTGATAGGGCAGAACCTAGGTAGGTGGGGAAAACTAGTCTGAATGCTGGGAGAAGGAAGGCAAAAGAGAATGCCATGGAGCCACCACCAGAGTCAGACATGCTAAAACTTTGCCAGTAAGCCACTGCTATGCGGCGATACACAGATTAATGGAAATGGATTAAATTAATATGTAAGAGTTATCAAATAAGACACTAAAGTTAATGGGCCAATCAGGGATTAAATTAATACAGTTTTATGTGATTGTTTTGGGTCTAAGCTAGCTGAGTGGCCAGGAATGAACAAGCGACCTTTCCCCCAACAGCCATTTTCAAGTGCTCCTCACATGAACTTCCTCTTCCCTCAGCCTTAAACTCTTGACTCATTAGAGAATTAGACAAGTGCATTCTTCTGTTTATTGACTCTTCCCTAGAGGACTTGTCCCTTATTGTTTCAGAATGTGCTTCTGCACTGATACAGGACATGAGAAGGGGAACTCTGGCTTTGTGTTCACTCTGCATTTATTTCCCTCCAGGGATGTCCTTGGTCTCTTTTAGCATTTACTTCAAACATACATAGTGCTTGTTATTTTCTGTAGCCTTTCTTCTTGTGTTTTTATCACATCCTTACTTGTGGTTACTAGTTTTAACTGTCAACTTGACAGAGTCTAGAATCACCTGGATTTATCTAGGAGAGTTTTAATGAGGAATTGTAGTCAGGTTGACTTGTGGGCATTTCTGTAGGTGATTATCTTAAGTTAAGCAATGTGGAAAGACCCAGTCCACTCCAACAGCCCCATTCTTTGGGTTTGGGTCCTGGATGTAACCAGCTGCAGCAGCTTCATGTCTTGCCTTCCCTACAATGGTCAACTGTAATTTTCAACTTTGTACTGAAACAAAACCCTTTGCTCCCTTTTCACCTTTTATCTGAGCAACTACCTAGAAAACTAGGATATGCTTCTGCCCTCATTCCCTGCTTCTTTATCTTATGTCACATATATTCTAAGACCCTAGCTAAGGTTTTATAGATACAACCTTGGACAAGTGTAGCAATAAAGGGGCCATGTGACTCTTCCTGTTGATATTTGTCTAGGATCAGGGAAGGTAATAGAGAAGAGGTGAGCTTCACAGCTGAAGGTTGTAATAGCTAAATAGTTTCCTACTGACATATTTAAAATGAATATTTTATGGTGTTTCATCCCTGAATACTTAATTTTTATCTATTATAAATAAGGACATTCACATATCTTAATAATTCCATTGTTAGCTATCAAAATACAATAAATCCTGATGTCCTCAGACCTGTCGTGCTATAACCATTCACATTCGCCAAGTGCTTTTTGTTATTACATTGTTTTTAGAACCTGATTAAGTATTATATTTATTATATGCTTAGAGATTATAATATCAAGGTTACTTCCCTCTTTTTATCTCCTCCAAATCATCCTGCTTCTTACAATGACATCAACTCATTGAGAAAATTGTATAGAGATGTCTGCTGAGCAGACATTTGTCTCTATGGAAGAAAATAAAGTCCCCAGAGTAGGATTTTCATGGATTAACTCCTGTGGTGTCTCCTTCTGAGAGGCAGCAAGGAATAGGAAGTACCAGCTGCTGATTCCTATGATCCTTTTCCACAGACATTTATGAGATGTTTATCTTGTTGACAAGAATAATATAAAAGTTGATGTTTACCATGCTTTCTTTTTCCTGAGTGATGGAATTTTGTATGCTTCAGCTCTGTTTATATTCATGTTTTTATGGTTTACATAAGGTAATTTTTTGTTTTATTTTTACCAATAACTGTCATTGTTCTAAGTTGCTTACTTGTTTTATAAAGGACAACATATGAAGATATTTATTAGCTTCTTGAAAATCATGCAATATAATAGATTATAAGAATTTCAATATAATTTCGTAATTATAGCTTTCAAAATAAGGTATGTGTGTGCTAGCACATGTGTAGGTGTGTGTGCCTATATGAGTGTGTGTGTCTGAATGTCATAGCACACATATGGAGGCCATAGGACACCTTTGTCACAGGTCTGTTCTCTCTTCCCACCTTGTTGTAAGTCAGCATCTGTCTTGTTCAGCTGATGCCCTACATGCATGCCTGATGCTCCTGGAGCACCTCCCATTACAGATGCCTACCACTGCATGTAGCTTTATCTGTGAGTTCCAGGGATTGAACCCAGGCTTCAGATTTGTATCAAGTGCATTTCCATGCTAAGACTTTTCTTCTGCCTAATAAGATTTTGTTTTAGAAATGTAGAGGCAAAATGTGGTTACTGTAAAAGATTGACTCTTATACAGGCAGCACAATAGTACACTTGCTAATTCCAGCCTCCTGAGATACCAGTGTTTAGAATAGCATACTCTCAGGGAGCCTTAGGTTCCATCCTAAACAACCACACAGGGTTCAGGAAAGATTCTCTATGGCAGGTGAAAACTGACTGGGGAAAGGATCTGATGGGTAGTACAAACTGATGAACTTGAATATGTTCCTCCTGAATGTCCTTTATTCCTTGGGGAATATAGGAAAGAAGAAGAGGAAGAAGGAGAAGGAGACGGAGAAGGAGAAGAGGAGGAGGAAGAAGGAGAAAGAGAAGCAGAAGGAGACGGAGAAAGAGAAGAAGAAGAAGAGGAAGAGGATGTAGGAGAAGGAGATGGAGGAGAAGAAAAAGTGGAAGAGGAAGAGGAAAAGAAGAAGTAAAAGAAGAGAAGGAGGAGGAAGGGCCATTCTCCAGAAAGCTTTCAGTTTTTATAGGTATAGAGACAAGTTAGCAGTTTCATAGGTGGTAACGATAGTATCAAGCATGCATTTTCACAGACTCACAAAAACTGGTGAATCTGAAATATAGGCACCTTAAGTCTTAGAGGTGGCAATGGCTGTGAAGCTCCCTGGCAGATATTGGGAGGATATCAATTAAGAATGAGACTTTTAAATCACTACAGAATTCTTAGAAGAGGTTTTTGTGCACCAACTACATTTTATAATTATAACTAGAAGTTAATGATTAATTGCAGAAAAACGCATCAGTGGTTGCATTCTTTGGGTATTTCTGCTTTCTTCCCTGTGACTGGGAGCACAGTGTTGGTAGCTATAGTAACTTGTTACTTGATTAACTTTAGTGTCTAGCTGGCTCAGCTAAAAGAGGATGTCTTTAGAGATTTTGTTTTTGACTCCAGCAGGGTACCTGACAGTATCCAAGTGAGAACTTATTTCTCTGAGTCTGATTTATGGATTCAAGACATTTTCCTGTATCTCTAGGGGTAAAGGCATAAACAGTTAGTTTCCTGGGCTATGATCTTATGATAATTGAAACCAAGGTGAATGGTAACTACAGAATATTAATAGCTTGTTAGGTTAGAGGAAAGGACCAGTAGTTTACAACTTCCTTAGTCTGCTGTTAGAGCAGACATACTGCCTCCTGTTTGGGGCTCCTTTCTCATCAGTGAGTGTTGTCAATAAAGAAACTTGTGGGTGGTTAGTTTTATGTAGATCTTGGCTATGAGAATGAAAGTTTGACCGAGTGAATGCTTTCACACCAGGCTTCATGATGTAGGGGGTGGTATTGGTTGCCCTACAGGAAGAGTCAGGTTTACACTGTTGGGAGAAGTGTTATGATCCCACAAGGTTTCTACAGAATTAAAGTGACTTATCCAAAAGACAGGTGTTCCCGCAGCTCGGCAAAATGGGTTCTTCACAATATTAGGGTTTTTTTTTGTGTGAATTTGTCTAATGGTCTGTCAGCTGTACTTGTACTGTATAGTACTTATGGGCTCACCACAGCATACTCACTAAAGCTGTTCCTCACTGAAGCATTTTAACAGAACACTAGGTAGATCCTGAGTACTTAATTACTTTATATTCATAAATATAAGGACATCTACTTACCTATTGTAGCACAACTGATAAAAAAAACCCAGAGACAGAAATTGGGGTTCAACCTGAAGGTCAGAAAAGCAAAATAGTCAAAATGGACTCTACCTCAATTCAAAATGGTGATCCTGCCTTCAGGATCTCAAAAGGACACTGTGTCTGAGAGCTGTCTTCTCCCATTTTATATTCTTCCCTAGGGCTGGGATTATAGTGTGCATCACTACTGCCCAATTTCTTTGGCAAAGTAGTGTGGCTGCTGGGATTAAAGGTGTGTGTTACCACTGCCTGGACTGTAAGGTTGATCAGTGAGGCTGATTTACTCTCTGATCTTCAGGCAAGCTTTATTTATAAAATACAAATAAAACATTACTCTAACCTATAAACTCTCTTCTTAACTATCAAAATTATTGATTTCTTTATATCCTCAGCCTTGTCCTGACCACACTTATCCACATTCCCCAAACATCCTTTGTTGTATGTTGTCAGTGGGTTTTGATCATGGTTTTGGTTATCTTGTTTGGAATGAATTGTTCCCTAGTTCTGTGTTCCCATAATCCTTGCTATTCCCTCTCACCCTAAACATGACAGTGGCTGGTACAAGGACTGTGCTAGTTTGACCTGTGGACTCTACAACCTCTTGAATTTGTCTAGAAGGATGAGCCCTGAATTCTGCGTTGCTGTACAGTTGAATAATGCCAATTCATGAAATATTAGGGAACTTGAAAAGGCCTTAGTATGGAAATATGAAATTTTTGCTAAAAAGCAGTGTGTTTACCTGTATCTCTGTGTCTCTGTCTATAAATGTGTATATGTGTGTATTTATCTCTCTGTATGTATATATTTGTGTTTGAATGTGTGTTGGAAGGCTGTTGAATGACTACTAAATTTCTAGAGATACTTCATCTTCTTCTGTCCATCTTACTTCTCAGACAGAGAATTCACTGTGCCAGCTTTTGAGTATGATGACTTATTACCCTAGAATATATTACTTGATAAAGAACATATTAGCTTGGGCTTCATGTCAAGTCTGTCCTGAGCCTCTTTCTACTCACTTGTAAAAGAAAAAGAACTTCTTCTAGGTGCAAAAATTTTGCTCCTCATGATAATGATATAACAAAATCTTTTATTGTTGGAAGGCTAGTTCACCAAATGACAATGACAGGGTGTTTTTGTTGATAATGATGATCATTGTTGCTTTAACCTAGACCTAAAGAGCTCAGGAAAAGGACTGGTATAGCAATGTAGCTGGTCACAGAGCACCCCATTTTGTTCTTGGATAAACCCACCACTGGCTTAGACTGGAGCAAGGCTAATGATGTCATCTCAGTCCTAAAAAGGTAGGTGTTGAAGGAACACTAAGGTTTTTTCTCTTAATACGTGATCACATACGTGTATTTTTGGTGCAGGAGATTCAGGAGTAAGCTACATACACTTATATACAATGGTCTGGGAAACAGAGATTGCTGAAATACTATGAGTGTATATATAATAGGAAAGAATAATATAGTGGACAGGAGGGGCAAGAAGAGGAAGAAGTTCTTAGATTCTGCCCTCCTCCCCACTTTCCCACTCTCTGAAAGAGGGTCCTCACATTTGTGTTCATGGTATACCTTCTTTGTAGGTTACAACTATGATTACCACAACAACCCCACATGTTTCTTCCCAGACATCATTAATGGACATCATTTCTTTGTTCTATTAGACACAGAGGAAGATGGCTATGAAGGTATGTGAGTCTTCTAGAGTCTCAGATTTTTAACTAATTGATTTCATTAAAACACAACTATTGTTGTCTCAGGGATCAGCTTCTAGACAGCCCAGGGTTCAGAGGAAAGCCATGGTGTGGTTGAATGTACGACCTCTTTCAGAGATTTAGGGAGAGACAGTGAGAGCAGGCCAGAAACAAAAGCCTGGCCAAAAAGTTTGGCCTGTCCTGCAATCCCTGGGGAAGGACAGTCCAGGTGAACTATGTGGAGAAATGAGTGTCAGGATCAGTCCAGGTGAAGGCAAAGATCTTTGGAGATTGAGGGCTGAGAGGAATAAAGAAAAAAGCATCCTTGAGGTCTAGAACTGAGAAGTGGGAGGTTCCTGGAGGAATATTGGATAGAAGGGTGAGAGGATTAGGCACTACTGGGTGAAGAGGGACCACTACAGAGTTAATGAGCTAGAGGTCTTGAACCAGATGATAGGTCCTATTAGATTTTTTTAACAGCAAGTATAGGTGTACTAAAGGGAGAAGAGGTGGGGCGGAGCAGTTTTTTCCTTAAAAGGTCAAAAATGATAGGCTTAAGTCCCTTAAGGCTCTGGAGATAGAGAGAGTATTAAGCTTGGGTCATGTACTTAGTAGGGTCCTGTAATTGGATAACAATGGTGTTTAGCAATGGAGGGGTTTTGACTGTCCCAGACTTGGGGGTCTACCTGGGAAGCTGGTAGAGGAAAAGACACATTAGGGATGGAAGGTTGGGAGGCTAGGAGAAGGAGGAGTGGAGCTGCTGGTGAGTCTGGGGTAAGGTAAATGGGAGGAGCAAAAGAAATGGAGGCTCCTACCTTTGCTAAAAAATCTCTTCCCGCCGGGCAGTGGTGGCGCACGCCTTTGATCCCAGCACTCGGGAGGCAGAGGCAGGCGGATCTCTGTGAGTTCGAGGCCAGCCTGGTCTACAAGAGCTAGTTCCAGGACAGGCTCCAAAGCTACAGAGAAACCCTGTCTCGAAAAAAATCTCTTCCCATGAGAGGTACTGGGCTGGTTGGCATAACTAAAAATGAATGAGTGAGATAAATGCCCGTAAACACACAGTTAAGTGGTGGGGTGTGCTGAGGTAGATAAAGCTGTCCCCCTACCCTGATAATAGCTTAGGAATAGATTGGTGCTATCTCACGTCAACAGAACACTAAGCTATTTAAATGTCATAGTTCACAGTTTTTTTGAAGTTGTTAATTACCTATCTATGTGGAATACAGTCTCTATGTATCTAAAGAAACTGATTAGTTTAACTATAAGTATAAAAAACAAGGATGACTATTGACCTGTGAATTTCAATACCTATATAGCTTAAAGACTAGGATTTCATATTAGAATATTAAGCAATCTTTAAACAACTGTGCAGAAAATGAGGACAATGACCTCACAATGTAAACAATATAGAAGTATTTTGATCAGAGATAAAAATGTATATTTTGATTGTTAAGTGTAACAGTATGTTTTTTAGATAATTTTTAGTACCCTTTGACAGATTGAATTTTTTCTGTCAAATTAATGTTATTTTTTAAACAGTATTAATTTTTTTAGCTAGCTGTTTATTATTAGTCTGTAAAGACTGTGTCATTTTAAAAGTGTCTCATTCTTGGCTCTGTATCAAACAATTTTTAAGGCTATAATATGAAAAACAAAGTTAATTTTTATCAAATAAATTCATGTATAATAAAAATTGCATAAGCCTTGCAGAACATGATCAATTGCATAAGCAAAATGGTTATTGAATTTTCAAATGGTAATATTGTCTGGTATTATATCTTTAAATTTATTAATTTAATTACTTCCTTTAGGAAATTTTAGTGATTTTTTTGTAAGTTTCATAATCTTTATTTGTCAACAGGTGTCATAGTTGCGACTCTGTAGCTGAAAGATGTGTGGCACTGTTTATATACTGACAAATATGTTTTGTTTGACATATTTAAGAGCAATTATTAAGAGCAATTAAAGCTATTTTGTATATGGAGAGAGTTTTTTGGTGGTCAGAATCAGAAAGAAACTCAAAGCTTTTTTTCAGTTGCCAGCAGCAATGTGTGTAGCCAGCAGATGTAATGCAGTGGGGAATCACAGTGTGAAAAAACGTGGGCAGCTGGAGAGGCTGTAGCAGTGTGCTGTGGGGAGGGTGGTCTGGGTACCAGCTGGAAGCAGCAGCAGCAAGCATGCCCAGGCTGCCACGGCAGTGTTGTGAAGCCAATTTCGGTAAGCATGGACTTGTTTCCATATTGGGTGGCCAGATGAAGGGAACGCCAAATAAAATAATCCCACAGTAGCTCCGAATAGGGTATAATAAGAGGTTCATTATTTAAAGGGGAACTCACAGATCACAACAGGGAACAGGAATGGAATCCAACATCCAGATGTGAGAGCAGGGGGAAGAGACACACACACACAGAGAGAGAGAGAGAGAGAGAGAGAGAGAGAGAGAGAGAGAGAGAGAGAGAGAGAGAGAGAGAGAGAGAGAGAGAGAGAGAGCACATCTTTTTGGTAGCTAAGGCTACATCCAACCTGGTCCAGCCTCTCAAATGCCATAGGACTGAAGGAGTTTCCCATCATGCACAGACCTCTGATCCTCAATGGGAGGGGTTTGATGAAGATACCCCATGTAGGGCTGTGTGCTACAAAGTCTCCCAGTCTCTACACATTGTCCAGTTTTGATTCTCTTTGCAAATTACCATCTACTACAAGAAGGTTCTTTGATGAGGACTGAACAATGTTCTGGTCTGTAGATATAGCAATATGTCATTGGAAATTACTGTATGCATTTCTTTAGCCAAAAGTAGTAATGGGTTTTCCCCAGGCTCAGCACCTATCTAGTCTCAGGTCCTTGGCCACTTAACAGAGCCAGATTTAGCATTTATTCCATATAGGGAATCTTTTTTTTTTTTTTTTTTATTTATTAAAGATTTCTGTCTCTTCCCCACCGCCTCCTCCCCTTTCCCCCCCCCTCCCCCCAACCAAGTCCCCCTCCCTCGTCAGCCCAAAGAGCAATCAGGGTTCCCTGTCCTGTGGGAAGTCCAAAGACCACCCACTTCCATCCAGGTCTAGTAAGGTGAGCATCCAAACTGCCTAGGCTCCCACAAAGCCAATACGTGCAGTAGGATCAAAAACCCATTGCCATTGTTCTTGAGTTCTCAATAGTCCTCACTGTCCGCTATGTTCAGTGAGACTGGTTTTATCTCAGGCTTTTTCAGACCCAGGCCAACTGGCCTTGGTGAGTTCCCGATAGAACATCCCCATTGTCTCAGTGTGTGGGTGCACCCCTCGCGGTCCTGAGTTCCTTGCTCGTGCTCTCTCTCCTACTGCTCCTGATTTGGACCTTGAGATTTCAGTCCGGTGCTCCAATGTGAGTCTCTGTCTCTGTCTCCTTTCATCGCCTGATGAAGGTTAATATTCAGGAGTATGCCTATATGTTTTTCTTTGGGTTCTCCTTCTTATTTAGCTTCTCTGAGATCACGAATTATAGGCTCAATGTCCTTTATTTATGGCTAGAAACCAAATATGAGTAAGTACATCCATATAGGGGAATCTTAATCCCAATTTAAAAAAAGTAGTTGATGGGGTGGCTCCCATAACATTTGTGCTACTATTGTACCAGAATATCTTATAGGCGTGTTACTGATGGAAGTCACAGAGTTTATAGCTAGGTGATACTGAATACTCTTGTCCTGCAGGAGTGTGCAAAGATCATCCCAGCGCAATGAATTCAAGCAGTAGGAATGAAGCCTCTGATTACATACGTGCTTGATTTCTTTGTGCTCAATGACATAAGTAACTGTGGTCTTCAGCAATAGAGTCCTACTATCAGATTATGGTAACTATCAATATTATCGGCAATAGTCTATGATGTTTGGAGAGATCTATAGGAACTCTTTTGGTCAATGAATCAACATGTTATAATCCATTCCTGGAACTCAAAGTTTACTTGGTGACATGAGATGTCAGAGAATTGATTCCTCTATTATATGGTGACTCCATTATTGTTCCTTTCATATATACATATTTTAGGGTGCTTATACAATAGTAGGTTTCAAATGGCTTTAGGTATTCAAATGGCCTTTAGCATAATTGCCCCCCTTATTCCTCCTCTGCCACGCCCTTTCACTCCCTCCCGTTTAAACCTATTCTAGTTTTCCATTTATCTCCTTACAATATTATACTCTCATTTCTCCTTCCTTGGAAGATCCTCTTGTCCTACCCGATCCCTTATTAGCTGCCTACCTCTATGGTTATTCAGATTGAAGCACACATGTCTAAAGTTTAAAAAAACAACATCACATATAAGATAAAACAGTATTTGTCTTTTGGGTTTCTGGGTTGCAACACTCAGAAAAAATGCTTGTAGATGCATTTATTTACTGGAAAATTCCATAATTCATTTTTCTTTTTTTTTTTTTTTTTTTTATTTATTTTATTTTTCTCCATTAACAGCTTCAACTGGGTGTGGGGCAACAGAACCAATCCCAGTACAACCATGGGTGTGGGGTTCCCCATAGTCTCCCCAGGGCGATGGTTCCTGCAGTGATCTCTAGGGGGAAACAGCTCCCAACAGATCCCCTCCCCCCTCCCATACAAAGGCAGGCAGCTATCAAGTGGAGAGCACCAGTCAGAGTCAACCATGGTGTCAGAGCAAAGGAGAAGGGACTGAGACAAGGAGAGACCCTCCTCTCGAGTGGTGAAGTAATCCCTCTCTCCTGGGAACAGAGGGGTGCCCGATGACTACTAGGTCAAGTGGGGACCAGGCCTTTTTTTTTTTTCCCCTTACCCTTCCTAGGGTTCCCAGGGCCCTGCCTTAGGTTGGGGGATTATCCTGCCATAAGTCGCCCGTCCTTGGAGCTCCTCAAGTAAAAGGCATCTAGCAGGATTAAAGTAAGCAGATCACAGGGTACCCTGTCTTAGGCCATGTGGAGAGCACCCTCATACCTGAACCATGCCATGTTGAGCCGGTTTCTACAACCTCTGTATGGTGTGCTCTTCAGGCGAGGATCCACATTAACTCCCGTCATTGGGCCCCTGCGTCTGTCATTAATGAAAAGACTCTGAGGAGCTCCTCAAACAAAAGATATAATGATATAGTTTTGGCACCAGTAACTCCATCTCCAGATAAGAAGAAAGGGCTTTTTCCCAACCCAGTATTCACCTTTTAGTCTGGCCTATGGAATGACCACATTCCTAAGTGCCTACTCCACATAAAGTTACGTGTGCTGCCTGCCAAAAAATTAGGGCAGTGTAAAAGGGATCAAAATCCAAAATTTTAAACATATGCATTAAAACCAAACACTTTACAACATGTGTCAAACTTTACCCATTATCTATAAGCAGTTACAAATATCATTAGCTCAAATTCAGTGGGAGTACAATGACCTACATTGTTGTTATCATATATCGCCAGTTCCAGCCTCTGGGCAACAGTCACAGGAACCCCCAATTTTCCCCCTTCTTAAGTGAAGAGAGGTTAATATTTTAATTAAAATGAGTTCTGTGTCCCAAGGTTTAAAGCAGTCTGATGTTTAGTCTGCAACTCAGCTCCAATGCAGACCAGAGTTCAAGCTGCAGAAGCAGTTTAGCATTTGTGCTCCTGGACAGGTGGGGTAGCCAGGGTGAGGCGAGCTGGTTTCAGGTACATGGAGCACATCCTGGCCCTTATATCAGCCGGGTCTCCCTGGATTCTGGGGGCTGGGTGACACCATGCAGAGTGGTGTAGCTGGTTTTGTCAGCAGGCACTCCTTTCCTTGGGGGTAGGGAAGACCGGACCAAAGATCTCTCCTCAATCACCTCTGGAAGTCTGGAACTCTTCTGTGTCCGCAGCCTCGACATCACGTTCAGAATTCATTTTCTTTCTGTGAAAAAAGCACAAACACATCCTCGACCCCAAATATATATAGGTCGGGTTTTTTCATGATGCATTGCAAGGGCTTTTCACCTTGTCTTAGCAAAGGTCAGCTTGGTGTCAACAAGCCAGATCCGTTTGCATCAGGATCTGCTGTCAACTTGTATGAGTTGCTTTGAAGGAGCCTTGTTATGCTCCATAATTTTTATTATATTTAGCCATATATGCAGTTTCTCCATTGGAAGAGCCAATTGTAAAATTTAGCATAAAATCCTTTAAGGGATTTTTTGCTATAGCTTTAGCAAAATACAGGTGCATAAATTGTATCAATGATCTGGGAAAAGACCATTGTTTTTGGCCTTTGAATTTAGCAAAGGCAAATATCCAGGAATCAATCTTAAAAATTATCAATGAGTCTACTGTTTAGTATAAGAAACCTTGATCCTAGTCAAAATTTTGTTAAACCATTATCCAGATTCTATCCTGTCCTTTTATATCAGACAGGCTACTGGTTTAAATTAAGAACTTAATATCTTAACAAGCAAAACTGATAAGATTTAGCCATAAGCCTCATTTTTATAAAACTGTTGTAGAATAAGTTTTACATTTAATATACACACTTGCCATATCTGAATTATAATTAATATACTGTATTTGTTGATTATTGTATACTTTATCTGTTGATTTATACTTTACCTGCTTGAGTACCTGTTAGGCAGCTGTTTTAAGCTCTCTATTGGAAACTGTTTTTTGTAAGAATTTTACCTAGCAGCTCAAGGTCTCCTATAAGAATATTATCACTAGAGCTTTAACCATTGGACATCCAACCAAAAGTTTGTAAGCTATCCTCTTTTTTTTATTGGAAAAAAAAGAAATTTCTGCCTCCTCCCCGCCTCCCATTTACCTACCCCTCCTCCCACTCCTCCCCCCTTCCCCCCTCTTCTCCCTCCATATCCAGACTGAAGAGCAGTCAGGGTTCCCTGCCCTGTGAAAAGTTCAAAGTCATCCCCCCTCAAACCTGGTCTAGAAAGGTGAGCATCCAGGCTGGGTAGAGAGCTGTTCTGAAAGTCAACAAATACAGAGAACAGAGCATGGCTGAAAGGAAATAGTCTGGATGAAAGGAAAAAGTTAAGAGTTCTCTGGGTCATTACCAAAAGCCCAAGTACCCAGCAGATGGACACTTACAGTGTGTGTGTGGTGACTCATGTAGACAGGCTGCAGCAGGACTGAGTGTAAGTCTCGAGAGAACAGAATGGAGGGCAGAAAGGAGGATGAAGGTCTCTATCTGAGTACTAGCCTAGTATGGCAGCTGTGCATCCTTGTTAGAGAGAGTCTCTGGGTCAGCACAGTCAAAAAGGAATGCAGATGGCCTAGAAGGAACACTGAAAGGGGCAACAGGAAGAGCCAGGGTCACAACGAGTCTGCGCCAAGAGCCAAATTGGACCTTTTGTTACATTGTGCATCATTTTTTAAGCTATTTAAAAAACACCAATGTTGGTGATGAGTACTTTCCTCTTAAGAAAAAAGACTGAATGAAAAATTTATGAATATAAATTATAGAAACCCTAGGGAAATAAAGATCTGAGGAGATGTAGATGTAGCAGCTACAAAACCATAGTCTATAATCTCTAGGCCTGCTAAGGATCTTAGAAACTAACAGAGTGAGGAGTGGGCAAGTATCCCATGAGGCAGTTTCTAACAGATACTGATGTACAAAGACAGCATTCCAACATCTGTGTCTCTGCAGTGTTCTTCAGGAGAGCCTCTTGCCAAATTCTATACCACTGAGTTAGCTCAGAGTTTAAGTGACTTTTCAGATCCAGAATCCCCCTGAAATCTCACAAGCCATTTCATTTCACCAGAGTCCTTTCTTTATACTGCAGATATATTGCCAAAGCCCCCAATCAAGACTGAGCTATTACATCACTGCAGAGAAGTATACACCTGTCCTGGCTGGTTTTATGGTAAGTTGACACAAACTAGGGTCATCAGAAAAGGAGTCTTAACTGAGAAAATGCCTTCATAAGATCCAGTTGTAAGGCATTTTCCAATTAATGTTCAATGAAGAGGACCCAGCAACTGTGTGTGTAGCTACCCCTGGGCTGTTGGTCCTGGATTCTATAAGAAAGATTCTGAAGGAGGCATGTGAATAACCAGTAAACAACACTCCTCCTGGCCTCTGCATCAGCTCATGACTCCAGGTTTCTACCCTTTTTGAGTTCCTGTCCTGACTTCCTATGGTGATGAAGAGTGATATGGAAGTAAAAGCCAAATGAACCCTTGCCTCCCCAAGTTGCTTCTTGGTCATTGTGTTTCATTAAAGCAATAGAAACCCTAACTAGAAACCTGGTGTAGGAGGTCTTTCTGTTTGTGTGTTGCTTTCATTGGTTGAATAAAGAGACTGCCTTGGCCTTTTTATAGGGCAGCCCTTAGGTGGGAAAAGTAGACAGAACTGAATGCTGGGGGGAGGAAGGCAGGAAGGGAGAGCTGCCATGCATCGCCAGGTCAGAGACGCTGAATCTTTCCCGGTAAGCTACTACCTTGTGGTGTTACACAGATTAACGAAAATGGGTTAGATCAGGATGTGAGAGTTAGCCAAGAAGAGGCTAGAACTAATGGGCCAGGCGGTGTTTAATTAATGCAATTTCCATGTGGTTATTTTGGGGGTTAAGATAGCCTGGCAGCTGGGACAAAAAGCAGGCCTTCACCTCATACTACAGAAACCATCCATAAATCTTATTTAATAACTCATCAAAGGTGTTTTTATGGCCACTCATTATGTGTGGTCTTTTGTTTGTTTTGGTTTCGGTTTTAAGTTGTGTCTTTTTAGTCTTGGAGAGCCTCAAACAGACTGTCTACCTGAGGATGACCTTGACCTCCTGATCTTTCCACCTCCCAAGTGAAGGCACTGTAAGCATGCACCACCACACCAAGTTCACTGATTTTTTTAACCTTAGGTGTAACATAGGTTTTTATAACATAGTCTATAACCATGCTTTAAAAACAGAATCAATACATTTTTATAGAGCAGATAATGGCCCATCATGGATTTATTGGGTGGATGATAGCTTATATTCTCACTGCAAATATGAAAATGTAAAAATGTAAGGGTTTTCTAGGACAAATTCTCCTTTTCCAGGTAAAACAAATTTGATTTACTGCCTCTCAAGATTATTATCAATGAGATGAACTAACATGCAATACTTAATAATATTATGTTGGTGCTTAGACCCTTTCATTATAATTTAAATTTTTACTCTTTTGTGAACTTAAAAAAACCATTGCTGATTTACAGTAAAACAGGAACCAAACAGGAAAAGGTCTTCATTAAATACTGTACACAAGAAGTTCTTTTTTTATATTTGTAATTTTTATTTTAAAAGTTTGACAATTCCATATATGTATATAATGCATTTCAGCCAAACTTACTCCCTTCCGCCTTTTATTTTTTCCCTTCTAAACCCTACAAATACCCTCTTTAAAAGTCATTTTCCCACATTCATAACTCTTGGTTTTGTCTTGTGACCCACAGAGTTTAACCAGTGTTGTCTGTGTGAATATCTACTGGTGCCTAGCTGCCACCTCTCTGAGTATACTTGTGAAATCAATGTTTGCCTTTCTCCCATAATCTACCAGTAACCTATAGTAGCATAATAAAGTATGGTCCTGTTTAGTCTCTCTGTGACCCTTGCTGTGCTGATGAGGGATGTAGTCTTATACAGGGAGCAGAAGGTGTGAGATGGAGCAGGGTTGCAAGGACTGTCTCTGGCATGCACGTAATAAAACATTTCCAGTCTTCGGCATCTTCTGGCTCCTCTTCTCTTTACACCCCTCTTCCACTCAGTTCTCAGCTTTATAGGGAGTGGTATAGGTGACCTGTTTAGGGTTAAGCACTCAAGTGTCACTTACTCTGGCCCCTTGAGCAGCCATGAGTCTCTGCATTCACCACAGTTCATTACAGTGGGAATCTTTCCTGGGTAATGTTGGCTGTAGCGTGTGTCCATGACTATAAAGGTAAATATTTGGAAGAAAGTTTGAAATCACACCTCTTTATACAACTGTAGAAAATTTTCACTATAGAACCTAAGATCCAAGTTTCTGGTTTTTTTGGCTGAGTTTACAGGGAAAAATGAAGTTTTTAGTTGTTGTTTTTAAAGATAATTCAAGAAAAATGGAAGAGTGATTTTAAAATGTCTCTTTTTCTTAAGAGCTAATAATTGTACATGAATAATTAAAAAGAGTATATTCATTATACAAGAGATTCTCCCAGAATCCCCATGATAAAAGATCAATGCCCCACATTGTCAAGAATTCTTCTCCAGTACATATGTAAATCAATACCCCAAAATATTTCAAAGTTTATTCATACATTCAGTGTGACATGATTTTAAAAACCCATAGTTTCCACATATCATTAACAATTTCTGTTTTATATTTAATTGGCAGTAGTAATGATGTACATACCATTTTTTTAAATATATTATGCCAATCTAAACTACTTGAATCAGGTCCCTTATTTAGTATCAAAAAACTATTCTAAGATGCATAGCTGTCACATCTATTTAAAACAGTGGAAGCAGGCTTAGTAAATATAATGTTTACAGGGTTATAGACTGGGAGAGAAGGAGGAGCCTGGAGTAGTCTATGTAGAGAGTTTACCTCTTAGTAGGGAAACCCCATCGTTTCAATTCTAAATCTACTGAGTATGAGGGGACTGCTTTGCTGGGCAGACTGAACTTGGTTAGATATTTTTTCTAAGTATTTTTGCAAATATATAAATATATTTACAAATTACAGTTAATATTGAACTTGAAGTTATAGCTGTGTTTATTCTTTGGAAATTTATAAAAATATTAAACTATTTGCCTTTCTCTGTTCCTGTTTGTGTTACAGGCCTTGCTGCACAATGAATTCCTGGGACAAAACTTCTGTCCAGAAAACAAAACAGCAGAAATCAGTAGATGCCAGAACTTAGTAATGTAAGCTTGACTTCAGTTCCACAATGGGGACACAGAATGCTACTAGACTTAGAGGGGAAACCCGTTCTTTCAGGATTAACACTCTGTCCTCTGCCCATTCCCATGAGTGATTCATGGTAACGAATTCACAGGTGGCTGTGTTTCCATCCTACTGCTCCATTGGGTAGATAATGTGCAGAAAGAGCTCTCCGGGACCTTTAAAAGTGGTTTTGGTGTCTTGATTGTGGATTTGAGTTGTTTCAGAAGCTTTGAGATTGACATAGACTGCTCTGATAGTTTCTAAGGGCATAGAGTTTCCACATGTATACATTATGGCACCTGTGAGCAGAGCCTGAGAATGTCAGGGCAGCAAGGATTAAAGTGAGTGCACTTTGGCCTTCCAGATTTCAGGGTATTTTCTCTGCTGCACACTCTGGAAGACATTAAGACATCAAAGGGTAGTGCTCTCTCTTGCTCTCTCTCTCTCTCTCTCTCTCTCTCTCTCTCTCTCTCTCTCTCTCTCTCTCTCTCTCTGTGTGTGTGTGTGTGTGTGTGTAAAATGTTCTATCAGAAGACTTGTCCTGCAATGAAAAATTAAAAATATACATCTTACTATGTTGGAAGGAAGTATTATTTTTGTATAATGCCTTGAAAACATCTTCACTTTCTATAATAAGTCTCATATATTTCCTTTTGATATAAAATGAGAGAGGAATATGGTGATATGTTAAATCTTTCATGGATGCTGAAAATAATAATGAATAAAAGTAACAAAATTTGTATTTGAATTACTGATAAGAAAACAAGTATGGGGGACACCTTATTTTCTACATCTCCTTTCTTCTGGTGTGGTCTGGTATCTTTCTAATACAAATTCTTTTCCAATTTCTGGTCATAAGGACTTGGATGGGTAAAGAGAAACCAAGGAAAGGTATCCACAGACCTCATACTCACAAAAAAATTGTCTTCACAGTAGAAAGAAGAAATCTGACCTTTCCATAGATTTGGGAACTGTTAAATCCTGTGAGATACAAGGGAATGGAGACACACACAGGGATGGAGACCCACAGGGATGGGGACAAACAGGAATGGAGACACAGGGATGGAGATGCACAGGACTGGAGACAGAGAGACGTGAAGACTCATAGGGATGGAGACACACACGGGGTGGAGACACACAATGATAGAAACACAGAGATGGAGACACACAGGGGTGGAGACACACAGAGGTAGAGACACACAGGGATGGAGACACACAGAGGTGGAGACACACAGGAATGGAGACACAGGGATGGAGACACACACGGATAGAGACACACAGGGATGGAGACACAGACATATAGAAATACACAGGAAGTAATGTTATTTACCAACAGCAGCTTTTCTAAACCGTCTGGGTCCCTGCATCCTGCTGTGCTGCAACTGCTCCCCAGGCTCTGTCTGTAGCCATGGGCTTCTGGGGATGTTCCATAGCTGAGCATCCATGGTTGTCACTGCTTTCTTAGTATATGAGCTGACAGCAATGATCTGACTCCTCTCAGAAATCCTTAGTCTCCTCTGGTCCTTGGTCTAGAAATTGATGTTGTGTTCTTTTGCCTGACTGTGTGCTGAGTCAGCAGAATTGCACAAAGCTTTGGTCTCTTAGAGTGTCTGTTTGTAATTAATAAGCTGAGGATTCTGCTTTGGGAGAAACAAGTCCTTTACCTGTGCCTTTGTCCTTTGAAGAGAGCAGCATTGTAGAATTAGAAATGAATGACACAGTTAAAACTACAAAGTTGGATATTAGTGTGACTCTCTGAAATCATCCATGTTTACTAAGCCTACTTCCTCTATGCTTTTAAATAGATGTGATAGCTGTGCTTCTTCAGATGGTTTCGAAATTAACAAAGGGACCTTATTCAAGTAGTTTAGATTGACATAGTTAGAGATCTAGACAAGATCCTTTCTATTCAAAACCCCTTTGTCCTTCAGACCACTTCTGCTCAGATCAGCTTTTTACAACATTCTTTCAGTTAACTATAAAAAGAATTCTTCACTCTTTACAAAGCCAAGGCTCCTTGTGGTTTCAAAACGGAGGACCTGTCACCCCTCTCTGTATGAGTCAAACATGTGCTTGAGATGTTTATCTTTAAAAGAGCTTGTAATCTATCCACAATCTATTCAGTGGTCTAGGACAGCCATTGTGGGTGGTATCATCTGTGGTCTGCTGGTCCCACATTCTATAAAAAAGCAGTCTGATCAAGCTTATAAGCAGCACCCCCATGGTCTTTGCATCAGCTCCTGCCTCCAAGCTCCTGCCAGTTTGAGTTATGATTCTGACTTCCTTCAATAATGAACAGTGATATAGAAATGTAAGTCAAATAAATCCTTTTCGCCCCAACTTTCTTTTTGGTCATGGTGTTTCATCACAGCAACAGAAGCCTTAAATAGGACAAACACTGAACATCATATACCCACTTTTAGTTTCAAGGATCAATAAGTCCTGTTATGTATAAGAGTTTTGACTTTCCCTTTGTGACTTTAGAAGTAATTTTGGATTCATTTAAAATACCACCTTAAGACAACTTCAAGCCTAGAATAGATAAACCACACACAATGTGGTAAAAAGCAGAAGAAAGAGTGCCCAGTCCCCCATTTAAAAACAATACCAAACCACAGAACCACACGGAAATGGCATAAGGCACTGATGGGGCTGAACAAGGAACAGCTCTGAAGTTCACTTAAAACTTGTTCTGTCCACTCTTAAGTACAGTAGCATTGCAAAGCAATGACTGTGTGCATGCATTCAGACTGCTCCTGACCAAACGATTGTACAGAAAATACATTCGTCTTCATAACTAGATTTTAAAGTCCAATAAAAAACTTTATAATATAATATAATTATTATATAATACACATTAATGATTTATATAATAACCAGTTGTCTTAGTTATTTTGTGGCTGTGATAAAACACCATGACAAACAGAGAAAAGTCAGTTTTTCCAACTACAAATTTCAAACACAATGGGAACAAAGTGAGGAATTGGCCTCATTCACAATAACCTCAAAAGGGCAAAAGGGGAGAAATATATTGCCATAAATAAACAAATAAAATACTTGTACAAGAGAAAATTTAAGACATGGATAAAAAATTGAATATACAAGAAGATAGACCTCTATGCTAATAGATTCATAGAATAAATAGGAAAATATCCATCCTACCTAAAGCAACCAATAGATTCAATGCAATCCCCTCCAAAATGCCAGTATGATTTACAGAAATTGAAAAGACAATACTACATTTTACAAGGAAATAATAAAGACACAGATTACGTGAACAATTCTAAACATCAACAATACACCTGACAGAGGTAACATCATCCATTGGAGCTATTACTACCCATTGATGAGAGAATCCATCCCCTGTAGTGTGAGGAATAACTCATCCTCTCTACTGATAAGAGGTGTTCAGTGGGCCTGCCTGCATATCTGGAAACAAGAACACACTCTGGCAAACTTTACCAATCCATGTGTCCTTCTCACATACAGAAGGCAATATGCCATTTGCTCTGGTAGACAGCGTCCCACTCAAAGGAAAGGGATCCTTGAGCCTGCAGATGTCCTGACACACAGATGTAGCAATCACTCCTTGGGCACATGCACTGTACAGTTTACCCAAGTATTCAGCTGTCTACTTCAGTTTTATAAGCACATTTAGCAAAGGTAAAAGCAGAGTGAACTCTACCAACTCCATGTCTCTTAGGTTATGAGGGATTGTTAGAGTCCTGTTGGGAATGAATTTTAAAAGCTACCTGAATGATCCAAAGGGGATAATTTGGGGCACATGTACTTGTTCATCAGAGAAAGGTTTCTGGTTTTTGTTTGTTTATATGTATATTTTGTTTCCTAGCTAAGGTTAAGACTAGACACTCATCAAAATGAACTGTTAGAAAAGCTGTTTTTGTTACATTAATAAGTTTTTATTATCATGTAAAAATAATAAACAAGACTGTTAAATGTTCATTTTAAAGGTTTTCTTTGAACTAAGATTGTTCATTTCCCTGGGACAAAAATATCAGCAGCCTTTCCCTTGGCTGGAACGTGACCCACCTCCTTACCCTTCTGAACTGTGTTCTCAGTTAACATCACAGCAAGTGGGCCTCCCAGTTCCTTTTCAACTTGTTTTCTGTTTTGTTTTGTTTTTTGACATTTCAGTAGTATTTGGTCCCCAAGCAGGAAAACCATGGACTGGAAATTTTAGCAAAGGATTCTGGGTGAAAACTTTGTAACCTAAGAGAAAGCAAAGTGGAGGAGAGATCCTCGACACAGCTAATGAGAAATTGATTTTAGTTTCCTTGGTGGGAAATCCACTGGACTCCCAAAGATAGGAGACATGTAATATTCATGTCTCTCCATCTGAGAAGGTGGTGGATTACTACCAGTGCATATTTAAGTGTTTGTTTGTTTGTTTCAGTTTCTTTGTCTCATTGGTATTTTAGAAGTTCATCTGGATTCCTTCAAAGAGGTTCAGTTCAGATCTCCCATGTGGGTTATTAATTATATCCATACCCCTTTTTTTTCTTTTGGCAAGTTCATTAACACTCATACCTGATTGACACCACCTGTGTAGACTCCAGATAAATTTGGTTTCTACTCTTGTGATAATGGATAAAAGGGTTTATTTGGCTTTCCCATCGTGACCACAGTCTATCATTAAGAGAAGTCAACATGGAAACTCAAGGGAGGAACCTGGAGGTAGGAGCTGGAGCAGAGATCATGGAAGAATGGTGCCTAATGACTTACTCATCATGGCTTCTACAGCCTGGATGATCTTCCTACCATAGTGTTGTCCACAGTGGGCTGGGACTTCCCACATCAATCATTAATAAAAGAACACTTCCTCCCTAGACTTGCCAAAAGTGAATCTGATGAAATCTTTTCTCAACAGAGGTTGGTTTTGTTTTGTTTTGCTTGAAACAAGATTTCTCTCTGCATCTCTAGCTGTCCCATAGACCAGGCTGGCTGTAGGCATGTGCCAGAACTCCTGAAGAGGTTTCCTCTCCATCATGACCAAGACTTATGACAAGATGAAAAGAAAACTAACCAAAACAACTCCCACACAATTATAAATTCTGTTTTCCATTGCATATAGCCTGACCCCCAAGAATTTATTGTAATATATAGGCTGGTCAGTGTGTGCTCTCTCCATACTACATGACCTCTCTAATCAAGAAGACAGAGAATTTACCAGAGGGGTCTGATAGTCTTTCATACTGTCTGAGCTAGGAAGAAAATGGCCAAAGTTATGCCTGACCTCTCTCACCATCTGTGTCCCATTTGCTGTAGGGTGTAAGTTCTTCTGAAAACACAGGACAGCTCTACCAGCCTTGGGACTATAACTCCATGTGACATTTAGATAAAGCTCAAAGAAAGGAACACAAACAAATTTAAACACATCTTGGTTTTATTTTTTAAGGAGTTAATCTAATATTGTTAGCAAAACACAATTAACTATCTTTATTACGTGTATTTTTGTTTTGGTTCTGTGATATTTGGAATTGGTTATATAAAGCTTTAGAAGCCAGTGTTTATAAATGTGACAATGACTTGGTCAATGCCTCATGACAACTCTGTTGATTTAAGTACAGGTTTGACATCAGTGTATTGACCTTTGATTCACAAATTGCCCTATCATGTATATCATCTTTAAGTCTTATCTTTTATATTTCTAAAATAACTTACTTGGACCATTGAAATTTGTATAAGCTTTCTAGTTTTTTTTCCATTCTAGCTATTTTAATCTTCATACATAAACCTTTTTATAATTAAAAATCTATCTTTACCTCCCACCACGGTTGTCATTTTATTTATTTATTTATTTTTTTTGAGAGAGGGTTTCTCTATGTAACCATGGCTGCCCTGGAACTCACTGCTCTGTGGACCAGTCTGGCCTTGGACTCACAGAGATCCACTTGCCTCTAACTCCTGAGTACTGGGGATAAGGTGATATTCCACCACGCTCAGTCTTAACTTTACATTTTTAAAATTCTTACTTTTTAAAATTCCATGGATCATGGGTGTTTGACTATTGAAAGTAGGTATTAAATATCAACTATTTCCTTATCATCAGGATACAGAAGAAGAGTAAAGAGAAATCTTTTATATCTATGACATTAATATGCTAGTTTAGAATTTGATTTTGTGTTGCTGTTCAAATATGTTTATGAGTTTAATTACCTCAGTAAGAAATCTGTCAGCTGCAGAAAAAGGGTGCAATTATTTTTTCACATTTGATACATACTGGAGGCCATAAGGACATGCTGGAATGTGTGCTTTCTGTTTTAATGGTGCCCACATTTTGGCATATTATCTTATCATATTAGAAAATGTATTAGGAACTATATTCATGGAATGAGGGTTTATTGGTTAATCATTTATTTTAATAAGCAAGAATTTATATTGTTTGTATTTTCTAATGTGAATGAAAGAAATAGGTGAAAGAAAATTCTTTATTGTCTGTCCATAGCTTTTTGTTGACCACAGAGCTGCTGAAGAGTTCTGTAGGTTTCTGTCTGACAGTGGACAAATTTCTGAATGTGTATTATAATCAGTGACTTTATTTCAAGACCTGGTATTCAGTGGATCCACAATCTACCTGGGAATCCCAGGGTTGACCTTGCTTAGTAACCATTTAAAGATATCAAGTCTTGAGCCATGATTTTAAAGGTTTATTTCGAAGAGATTCAAGTAATTAAACAGATTTCCTTAAAGTTTTATTTTTATATTTGCCAGAAATGATTGAATATGCTCTTTATATCCAAAGTTTTGCTGAAACCAAAAAAAAGTGCTTTGAAGGTGAAAGCAAAGTTTAGTTATGGAAGAGCAAGTCATTCAGCCTCAAGGTGGTAGAGGCTTGCTTCCTTTCAATGGTGTCTCAGTTTTAATTTTTTAAGTAAAGATTATTTGTTGTGGACACAGATAAAACTTAGGATCCAAGGAACTCCCCATAGCAAAAGCAGACATGTAAACCAAGGCGGAAAGGCTGGCAAGCAACAGGAGCAACATCATTAGGGAGAGCTGTTGTTCTAGGCAGCCCACTCCAAAAAAGTACCAATCTGTTTCACAATGTAAGGAAACTTGCTCAAGACAGTTGAATATCATATCCCATATACCTTTGAAATTTCCAGCCATATATTCGCCAGGATAGATTTATTCTGTTGTGTACCCCCACTTAATATGTAACCACATATGAGAAGTGAAAAGGGAGAGGTCACACAAACTTTGTCCATCTTATTTGTATGGACACATTCAGTCGTTTTTAACCCTCCACAAATGCACTAGAGTCACTGTAGAACTGCATTTCATTTTAAAATCTTCTATAACAATCCTCAGGCAGCTCTGGGCTCCAAGGTGACTAAGTCTCCCTTCTAAACTCTAAGGTAGAAGGACCAGAACCAACAATGGGCAGAGCTCCTGGAAATGGTCATGGGCCTTCCTGTTTCTGCTGTGCTTTGTGGTCCTTGCTCTGGGATGGCTGATGTGGGAGTCTTTTGTTTTGTGTTGATTTCATTGGTTAAATAAAGAAACTGCCTTGGCTCTTTAATAGGACAGAACATTAGGTAGGCAGAGTAAACAGAACAGAATGCTGGGAGAAAGAATCCGAGTCAGGCAGTTGCCATGATTCTCCCACCTGACATGGACACAGGTTAAGATCTTTCCTGGTAAGCCACAACTCGTGGTGCTACATAGATTATTAAATATGGGTTGAAGCAAGATGTGAGAATTAGCCAATCAGAGGCTAGAACTAATGGGCCAGGCAGTGTTTAAAAGAATACAATTTGTGTGTTGTTATTTCAGGTAAAACTAGCCATGTGGGAGCTGGGCTGCTCCTACTACAGATGGCAATAGAGCCAATCTCCTACAGATTATCTGTAGTGCTTAACAGATTAACCATTAAGTTACCTGTCCACTTGGGTGTGGCCTCTTATATTATAAATGCCCACATATAGCTCGTGTTCTCTTTCTTCTGGCTGTGGGATTCAGTTGCTATTTCCCATTCAAGCAGAGGACTGTGATCTGTGAGCCTACCCCTAAATAAATAACACTTTATTATACTCAGTTCTGAGATAGTGTGGGATTTCTTTTTATCACCGTCTTCACTATTCCAATAATGTCATGTTTGCCTGCTGTCCCATCCCCTGAGAGTCCAGCTCCCCAACAATCATTGGGTGAAATTATCATCATCATACCCCAACAGTAGTGCCCAATAATAAAAGAGACTTTTGGGTCTAAGAACAAGAATGCCAAGACTTTCTTTACAGAAACTATTCTACAATCCAAGCCAGCAGCCTTAGCAGAGTATTCTAAGTCCAATTCTGAATATGATGGGCAGAACTTTCCTTTAGTTTTTCTTTGTCTGCTGTATGTAATGACTTACATCTTGATTGGCTGATATCAGAATGGGAAGTGAGATAGAACTGTTGAAATGTGGGGGAGGGGAATTCCAGGAGACCTGGGATAAAGTTACAAGTATGATCAAGGACAGTGGCATTTTCACCTGTCTGTATTCTCTTTCTTGGGGTAAATAAAATACATGGAGGTATTGGAGAGACTACTACAATGGCAGTGCCCAACCATTCATTTTTTGATTATATTTATGACCTTCTCTACAAGATGGAATGCTGGTTGGTAGCCAACAGACATATTATAGCAACAGCAGATGGCAACTGAGGTTCAAGTGTCAGCCCCCCAAGAGGTCAAGCAAGACTTATGAGACTACAGAACCCAGAATGTCTTCTGCTTATGCTGTGCTTTCACCTTGTTGCTGCTACTATGTATATGGTATGGGAAGTTCCCCACTGCCTGAATTACAGTGTGTTTATCTCATGATTACATCTCACTGGACATTTATATCCATGGCTTGTCAGGAAAATTATTTCTCCTGAAACTGTATAATTTTGATGAATAAAATAATGTTTCATAGCTAGGCCTATGGTTACACGAGGTCTGCGAGTAACACTTAGAAGCTGCTTTAAATCTCAGCTCTAATTAATGTTAACTTGGAGCCAAACTGGATCAAATCCATTTAATCTTAATGCTGAGAATTGCAGTTACAGGTTGTTTGTGTAACCATTAGGTGGTACTAGGTTCAAAAAAGTGTTAGACTAGATCAGATGTCTTGCTAATAGTTTTTACAATCAACCATCCTAGATGAGGAATGACACACAGCTGTAGGATCTGGCACAGTTGCAAATACAAAAAAGCCCAATGATTGCTAACTGGCAAATGAGGAATTCCTAGCACCTATTCCTGACCTCAATTTGTGAAAATAAATTCTGACTAATCAAGGCTACAGAAGATAACTTTACTCTGCAGCCACAAATGAGGGTTGCAGGTGTTATTGGATAATTAGAAGCTATGCACAATCTTTACATTTGGACTGTGACCTTTTTATGACTTTTATACTGCCTGAAATTATTGGCTGGGATATATAATTTGTAAAAAAAAAAGACAGAAGACAAAGCAACATAGTAATTCAAGGATCAATGAGTAGGAATAAAATGAATGTAATAGCAAGAGAAGCCAACATGAGAAAATAAAGACAAGTAACCACCAAGAGTATGCATGAGTATTTTAACTTTCCCTAAAAAAGCCCTCAGATAGAAAATGTCTAAATTTTTTTATGCTGTGAGTATCTCTTTGAGCCATGCTGCAGCCTGAGACTGCTTTCCTGGGGCTGTAATAATGTAAATCATGCCTGATGTTGTGATTAGTGGGGTCATTGGTCCCAGAGGAGACTCTACTGTTATTCTAAATTGACACAGTATTAAATTGACGTTGAATGAGTTGTGATATTCATAAATTAGTGCATCTCTCAGACCTTCAGAAAAACTTCCTTTTGCAGGAGACGGTGATTAACACAGACTCTCCACAGGTCAACACACAGAGAAAAGAGACTACACAGGATACAGCCCTGAATGGAACATCTGGATATCACCCCCTCCTCCCAAGAATCAAGGATCATGATGATAGAGAGGCTAGAGAGACTGTAAGAGCCAGAGGCAGTGGACAATTACAACAAGAGAGTGTTTTCCTGTCACAACAGGACAGTGACACATATGAATGCAGAACAGTTGTGATAACATGGGCAATACTGTACAAGATCAAGACAGAAAAAAATTCCTGTATGGAGGAGAGAGTTGGCCATGAACTCCCTACCTGAGGAGCTACAGGCAGCTGATGGCTGCAGGGAGGGGGAAAGACAGTTTTCTTTTAGGGTGTGGCCCCTGAGAGCCTGCCCATCCTCCAGTAGGTGGCCCTCCATAGAGGCATGTATGGGCACAGCTAAGTGGACCCAGTGGTTTACAAAATGCAGAACAAAGAATGAGACAAGGAAAGGAGAATGGCATGAGTAACAGGAAATGTAGCAGTTACTTCCCTACTGCTGAGACACAACACCATGATCAAGGCAGCTTGTGGAAAAGAGAGTTCCTTTGGCTTTGGGTTTCCAGACAGATAAGAGGCCATCTTGGAAGGGAGGCAGCAGGCAGCAGGCAAGGAAATGGGAGAGAAAGTGGAATGCACACATCTTCATGTGACAGTGCAGAGAAGAGAGGGAAGAGGAAGGAGGACAACACTATAGACACCCACAGTCCCTCCCCTGCCCAGGAACAGACTTTCCCATCAATTCTCTATCTCCTAATGTTTCCAGAACCTCTCCAACAATGTCATCATCTTTGAAGCAAGTGTTGAAGTCCCTGAGCCTTAGGGGACATTTCTCATTAAAAATTCCACAGGGAAGGATTTAGGAGAAAGAAAATGGCATGGACTTTGTTTAAATACTTTATGTGCATTTAAGAATTTCTCAAACAAAAATTAATAACATATTTGTTGAAGTTTTACATTAGAGGATAGTCATATATATATGACCATATAAATAAGAATAAAACCAAATCTTTGCTTTTTCTCAATGAAATGCATCTGCATTGCCAAGCAACAGTATGCTCCTGCACTAGCAGAAAGAACGTGAACAATTACCACACATTAATCGTTCTAATTACTTGATATCCTTTTTGAAAAAATGTGGGATCTGGCTCCGTTAATTGATTGATTCATTTACATTAATTGTGTAATTTATGGGCATGAAAGTCTAAGACTGAGTAACCAATTACAGACAGATGAGCAGAAGTGTGCTAATTCAGGAGAATGGTTAGTACTTAGGAATCTGGAATCTTTTACTATTTCTAACAGTTTTCAGAACAAGTGAACTCTGAGATAGATCCTCATACTGAACAACTACATTGACCATGACCTTGGCTTTCCCACCTGAGACTACTAAATAAACCAAATCACCTCTGCTATGGTTAAAATAGCAGGCAAGTTTCTCACACTGGATGCAGTCTGTCTTGTTGTGGGGGATCAGCCAATCACACCACTTTCTTGAAGTTCTAATTTACTATGATTTTGTAATATGATCCCAAGAAATGTCTGTTAAGAGCTCACTAGAAAGGCCATGCCAACCACATCATAGGACTGACATTAGAGCAGCAGACACAAAGCCTAGAAGGAAAGGCAGCACCTTCTCTTCTACAGACCATAATAAGTTTTAGCATAAAGCCTCTGTCCCAAGTCCTGATGTGTCAAACAGGTTAGATGTCGAAGGAGGAACACATGGAAATTTTCCTCTTATAAAAACAATTCATACTCACCACCATGAACATAAAATAGATGGCTATCAATTGTGTTGGTACAGCTGCTGCATTATCCCCTGCTCCTATAGATAGTGGCAGGGAACTGACACAATTAGCCAACAGAATGACGGTAAGTATCATAATGAAGAAACCATTCACATCTGTTCGTACTCCTTAGAAAGACAAAAAAGGGGGGGTCAATCCAGCCCACTACTGAAATCCAGGATATTGTCAGTTTTAAAATAATAGTTCAATCTCCAAGAGACTAGTAACTATTTTAGAATCACTCTACTACTCTGGGTCTCCAATTTAATTGCTTCCTTCCATGTGACTACATAAAGTCATTATACAGTTCCGTTTTAAAGACTGATTCTATTTTAATTCATGTGTACTTTTATGTGTGTCATGCAACTGTATGCCAAATGTGTGCAGTTGCCTTTGGAGGCCAGAAAAGGGGATCAGATCTAGAGCTGATGATGAGGGTGCTGGGAACCAGATTTGGAGGCTGTGGGGTGGCAGCAAGTGCTCTTAACCAATGAGGCAACTCTCCATCCTCATCATATGACTTCATTTTTATACTTGCCATAAAACACCTTTCCATATAATACCTTTTCTCTTTTATATACGATTATGATTCATTTATAAGATCCTGACATATACAGCTATAGGGAACACAACTGATCAAAATTCTATTGTATTATCTCACAGGAGAATTACCAATAGAAATCTTTCTTGTTCTCATTCCCTTGTGTTTATTGTAATTACATTAGTGAAAAAATAGCATCAGGACTATGGGGAGATAGAACCTTATTAAGAAAATCCCTCCATTATATTGGTCTGTGTGCAAGCCTATGAGGTCATTTTCTTGATGAATTTATGTGGTAGCTTTTAAACAACTGTAGATGCCATCCCTGGACAGGTAGTCCTTGTTTCCATAAGAAATCAGGCTGAGAAAGCTATTAGGAGCAAGTCAGTAAGTAGCACTCCTCCATGGTCTCTGCTTCACGTCTTGTCTCTAGGTTTCTTCCTTGAGTTCCTGTCCTAACTTCTTTCCTTGATATACTGCAAGGTGTCTGAGGCAAGAATTAAACAACCTTGCAGTGGTTTTAATATATAGAGGAAAGGTAGGTGCCTTCAAATTTAGTTTTCCCTGTGAAGTCATCATGTAACTGCTCTGGAAGAAGGCAACAGGCCCCACAAGCTGATTTGTAAGCTTTATAGAGCTAATGTTATGAGTCATGCATAGTCCTGTGTTTCTATAATAGCCACAAAGACGCAAGTTAGAGTCTAGGGGAGCTGAATTCCTTGTCTAACTTCTTTCAAAGTACATGGTATCTGGAATGGATAAGCAGGACACAAGAAAAAAGACTGTCAAATCTTGCCAAGACTGTGTAAGATGGTTTTGAAAAATTTCCTGCCTCTGAAAATGGTCTGTCAGTTATGCTAGGCCTTAGCCAAAGTTGGTTGCTTCAACATTGCAAAAGAGATTTTGGGTGATTGCTCAAGTAGCTAAATGTCTCCGTCATATTCTGCTCACTTTGGAAGCTCCTTGATTGCACTTCTTGCCTATTCAAGTAATATTATCTCCCTTCTCAGGCCGTCTATGGGGTTGAAGATTAGATAGTTGTAGTTACCTTCCTCTTATGATTTAGTCAAGCTTATTTCTGATGTAAGATTTACACTCGTTGGAATTGAATGTTTATTAAAACATTTGTCATGTGTTCCTTGCTTAATATTGCTTATGTTGCTTGTAATTTTATACTTGATATCTGTTCCTATTGTATATAGTTTAGTATTGGGCTTGCATCACTCTTGTTTAGACAAAAGGGGGAGATGATGAGGAAAACCTTGTTAGCCAATTATCTTTAAGAGATGGAGTCCAGTTAAGACATGGTTTTTGGGACCTGAGGCAAAACCTTTATACCACCCAGGTGCTTTCTCTCTCTGAGCCCAGGTGTTCTCTCTCTCTGTGCCATTCCCGTGGGTCACTTCTATGTTTGGATTTCTCATTTCTTGTTTCATAAGCTTTCCCCTTATAATAAATAAAAATATAATTGTTGTATCCTTTAGATATCCTGGTTATTTCAACACCTGGGTGTGTTTATGCCATAGCATGCATGTGCCAGAATATGCATGTGCCATGGCGTGCATGTGCTATGGTGTGCATGTGCTGTGGTGTGCATGTACCATGGTGTGCATGTGCTGTGGTGTGCATGTGCCATGGTGTGCATGTGCCGTGGTGTGCATGTGCTGTGGTGTGCATGTGCCGTGGTGTATATGTGCTGTAGTGTACATGTGGAGTTGAAGGACAACTTTCTGGACTGATTCTGTCTTCTACTGTGGATTCTGAGGGTCAAATTCTGATTGTTTGGCTAGCAGGACAAACATATTTCCCAAAACTCTCCCATATATGGCTGGTTCTCAAAGATAAATGTCTTATAAAACAGACTAAGGTTTATCAGTGCTTATCTTTGTGCATGTGTGTCTCTATATATGTAAAAATTATGGAAATTCTAAGCAGTCTAGGATAAAGCCTGACCTCGTGCACAGATTATTCTGTTAAAATATTTTAAATAATATTTACATAATATAATTTGAACTAACACCAAAGTTGCTGTCCCTGTTTGTAAGATGGCAGAGGAAGACAAAGTATACAGTAAATATTTTATACACATGTACATATATAAGAGATATTATCCTCTTTTCTATATTGTATTTACATAAACAGACATTTATACACAAACATGCAGAAAAATATACAGTTGGGCTAGAGAGATGGCTCACTGATAAATGCATGTGCTATTAGTGCAAAGCCCTGAATTACAATCCGAGCACAAGGTGTCTCAAATTCTTTTATAACTCCAGTTTCAGAGGATCTGATGTCCTCTTCTGGCTTCTTCAGGCACTGCATTCACTTAGTGCACACACACACATGAGAGACAGACACACACCCCACACACACATAGAGTAAAAATTAGTTCTTTACAGAACATGTGGATATATATCTAATAACTGATCTTGCTCCATTATCATTATAAATATAGTTATGTAATAATTGATCTTGTTCCATTGACTCAAATGTGTCACTTACCTGCTATGCTGAACATTATAACGATAAATATAATACTTGGCAACAACCTCCTGGGCACCATCTCACCCAGCAATTTCCCAAGGAAATACGATGACACTCTGTAGTATCCACTTGTGTGCTCATGTCTATAGAGACAAAGATCACATTATACATCCTTAGATTAGTCCAGAAGGCACAGTGGAGATTCTGGCTACACTGACTTCTGCTACCACAGAGAGCCTAATAGAACAGTGTCCCCTGTGATCCAGGTTGACTCCTACACATGTCCCCATCTTAGGGACCAACATTTCTAGGCCATCATCCTTATGACCTTCTCACTATGATTTTCCCCATCAGAGAACTCTCCCCTCTTTAGTCCACTCTCTTCAGAGTCTCTGCCCCTCTGAAGCTGGCTTCTTGAGCAGCAGTTCATTCATACCTCACCTCAGACAGTGGTCCTGGAGACTTCTTTCCTTCCAGTTCTGATGGACAAAGTGACACTATCACTCTGAGGTGCTGATTTAGGACACCAAGTGTTTCTCTTCTGCTACTCTCACATTAGGATAGAATTCGTCCTTCAATAATCTCACTTTCCAACCATGAATCCTACCAGTACCAAATCTAATTCTTTCTTCCTGACATCTTTCTATAAGTCATTCCAAATTCCAAGAACTTCCACTCCCATTGTATTCTTGTAGCTCTAATTTTTTTTTGAGAATAGACCACTAGTGCAGGTTGGCCCCAAATTCCATATGTAGCCAACAATGACCATCCTCTTGGTTCTATCCTGGCCAAAAGTGTAGAGACTACAGAAATACAGCCATGCTCAGGGATTTGTGAATCCAACACAGGGTTTTATGCATACATAGCCAGCAATCTACCAACTGAGTTAGTGTAGTGGCATTTGAATTGTATTTTAATAAATAAAGCTTTCCAGAAGATCTGAGAGTAAAACAATACCACTGGTCAGTCTCACACCATGTAGTGGTAACACACACCTTTAATCCCAGTGGCCACACTGGTTGCCACAGAAACAAGGTGGTGCATGCCTTTAATCACAATGGTGCATGCCTTTAATCCCAGCCCTAGAGAGGATTATAAAACAAGAGGAAATAGTTCTCAACACACAGTCTCATTCTGAGATTCCTGGAGGTTGGATTGCCATTTTGGACTGAGGTCAAGGTAAGAACCATTGGCTGGCTGCTTTACTTTTGGGTTTTCAGATTGATCCCCAATTTCAGTATCTGAGCTTTTATTAATCATGCTTCATTAAGCACCCAGCATGGTGCACAAATTTACCAAAACCAGCCATTTGTCTGAGGCTTCTTAGCCACTAGCCAAAGCCAGCTCTAGGAAGTGGAGCCCAAACCTAGATATCTGGGTTCAGGAGAAGCACTAGCACTCCCAACTCCCATCTACCCCAGCTCTGTACCTCTTCTGCTGGGCCCATCCTTGCTGACACCCCAGGGGGAACTCACAGGATTTCCCTCAGACACACATAGCTTCCTATGACTCCTGCAGTTTCGCAGTTTCCCCCAGTGGCACATCTATGTGGTTCTCACATAGCTACTGCAGTTTCCCCTGACTTCTACAGTTTGTATACAACTGCTTCACAACTATCCTGATCAGCATCTGTTTACCAAAATTCTGTTCAGTTATGGTTTTGAGCTCTGCTTAGAAAATCCATAGGTTTTTCTGGCCCACACCATTATTACACCTTAAAAGTTTCAGCTAAACCATGATTATAATAGAGGTAAGTCATCTGCTAAATATATATATATATATATATTTCAATTTTTAAACCACTCCTAAAATAATGGCAGATATTATCACCACCCAAGAATTTAATAACCTTTGTGTTTCTATTATGACTGGATTTCTAGGGAGGTGTATGACCTACCTGGAACTTAGACCTTCTTAGCCATAGTTGTAATCAATTAGATAATACATATTATATCTTTAAAGAAATGGATTGTTAACAGTCAAGAATGAGAAACTTTTATAAATGATACAATTATACAGAGTAAGAATGAGAAGTTGGCTGAAAGGTTAAATATCATTAAAAGTGATAAACATGGTTTGACAAGCAAAATTCAATCCATGTCAATGGGTTATGAAACTTTACAAAATGGTACTGAAAGATTATCTGAAAGGATTCATACTGTTGAAACTGACAATCAAAATCTGTTAAAAGTTATGACACCTAGCAGATAGAACATCACTCTTGGAAGGCAATCAAAGTGTCATTCAAATAATCTCTAAGGATGAGAAGATATCATTAATGGAAAATTTTTAAAACTTGAAATCACATGTACAGAATGAGAAACAGAAATTAATTTATTTGAAGAAATCACCAGAAATGTTCTCAGGTCAAGAGATTTAGACCTTAAAATAAAAAGATTTGAATTTATTGAGGACCTTATCATGATTGATAATCAAGAAGAGGAGGTACATACAAAAGACAATAGTAGATATTTAGTATTGTCAATACCTCTCAGAGTCAGACATGACTCACCAAAAGTTTCAATTACTTATCCTGTTATTACCTCTGAATTCCAGTAAATACTCAATATTCAAAATGATATACACACTATAAATGGAAACTTATATGTATGAAAGATCTAAAAGATATTAAGCAACAGGTAGTAACTTATGGTATGCATTCCCCATATGTGAGGGAGTTGGTAAAAACATGGGTTTCAAGCAATTAGGTTACTCCACATGATCAGCTTCAACTAGTCTTAGCTGTACTAGTAGATCATGGTCCACAGCTTCAATGAAAGATCTTTTGGAGAGAAGAGGCGAAGGATCTTGAACATCAAGGCAGAGTCAGGGGTTTTGATGCTTTTTAATATCAATTCTTGGTGATAGCCCTTATGCTGAGCTGAATAGTGAAGCTATATACAATGAACCACAGCCTTTAATGTTTAGGACAATATTCAAGAATTAGGAAAAAATTGAATCATATACTAAGGTTATGGAAGGTCCAAGAGTACCATTTAGTGACTTTTTGCAAAGATACTAAAGTTGTACAAATAGGGGTAGCAGATCCAGAAGTTAGATGAGTACTCATTGAATATCTGGCTTTTGAAAATGCTAACTTTGAATGCAAAAAGATACTTGGGCCATTAACGTCAGATCAGTACCAGTGGATGAATGGCTTCTACACACAGCCTTAACACTGAGGTTTGGTTAGGAGAAGCAATTTTCAAAGGTATGAAGAGACATTAAAATACTAAATGCTTTCATTGTGGTAGACTAGGCCATCTGAGAAGGGATTGTAGTCAGGGCATTCATGGAAATAATATTTCTTCTGGGAATCACCCAAATAGAAGGCCCCAACCTTCTGGGATATGCATAACATTTGGCAAAGACTGACACTTAACTAACAAGGTAATGAAAAAAAAGATAAACAAAGCAACCCATTGCAATCAGGGAAACTCCTTGAGAAGTCTCTCGCAGTCCCCTAGGTTGAATGTGATCCAGTAATTCCCAGTCATTTTGGAGGACATGCCTACCCAGGAAAATTAGAAAATGCAGTACCCATAATATAAAACTGTACTCCTATAAATGATAGAATAACCATGAGGATAAATTAAAATTCCAGTAAAATATAGAAAGTGTATATTTTGGCAGATTTCTATAAGTGATCAAAGACCAAAGCTGAGGGTATAAATAAATACCATTATAATGAAAAATTATTGGACAGAGGTGCAGATGTAAGTATTATTACTCTAGAATCATGGCATCTGAATTGGACTATACAGAAAGAAAATGTTCAATTGTTAGGAATTGGAACCCTATTTCAGGTAAAAAAAAAAAGTATGCCTGGGACCCCACAACAATCATTCCACCTGATTCATATGATGTCATTCAGCTGATTACATTACTTAAAGATATGCTTTGAACTACAAACTGCTCAGAACAATTTCAGGATGGTTAGTTGAGATGATCTAGTCTCATAGACTACTCTAGTCAGAACTTGAGATAAACTCTGCCATTTTCTATTATGTATACACTGAATGATACAGCTACCTCTCCCAGGACTTGACAATTAACCCAAATTTTTCTTTCAGGATCCCCTAAAGGTATCATCACCCCAGACAGCAGGAAGTTAATTTAAGAATAGTCATCCCATTCCCAAGAGGTGGGGTGGGTGGTTTTTGGTTATTCAATGGTATAGATATGATAGGCTAAAAGGGTAGATTATTGAATCTACTTTTAAAAAGTAATTATTAGTTTTAAACATTTTACATTGGATTGAACTTTTATATATTGTATACAAATTTTACATTTTGATACAAATTTGAGATTAATTTTGTTAAAACATACTTTACATACATAAAATATATACAACTCATTTAATAATGTTATACAAATTTGTATTCCTTGAAAATTATTATCACCAACTGTTTAGGATAATAAGAAAATACAGGTTAGTAGTTAATCACCTAGTATAATCGAACTTGTAGTCACATAAGGTATCTTTTCAAGGTAAAAAAGATATTTTAGATAGACAGGTCATCTTCAAGCACTTCAGAGCTCTACAGAATATTGCACTTCAAATGTTTTAATAATCTGGGTTCTTCTTTTTCATGATAATTAGATATATCTGCTCCTGGAAGCAGTAACTTGCTACTTCAGAGAAGATAATGGGCAAAGAAGAAACTCCACATGGAGTTTGCTTTCTTTGTGGCAAAAAGTAAGACATTGGGCAAGAAAATGTCCTTGCCTCCCTCAACTGCTAACAGTATGCTGTTTTAATTGGACAAGCAGGATAGGAAAAAAACTCAAGCACTGTCAAGACTAAGAGGGACAGCCCTTCAGAATGTCCTGCTTCACAGAAAGATCTTTTGGATATGCTAGGCCTGTGGGCCAAAGATGGAGATGTCCTATCGCTGCAGAGGATCTTTGGGTGACTGTCCAGGAAGTCAGCTCTTTCTGTCACTACTCACATTTCCTTTTGGAAGTTACCTACTTGTACTTCCTGCTTATTCAGTTAATATCATTTTCTCCTTACATCTCTGAGATACTTGAAGATTAGTTAGAGTTTATCAGACACAGAAAGCAAGTTATGATAGAAAGTAAATTAGGTACAAGACTTTGAACTCACCAAGATAGGATAGATATGAAGTATTTTCTATGAATTTGTCAAATGCAAATGAACTAGATATTGTTGATATATTTATTACCTGTGTATATTTTATATAGTCATTGTACTTATTGTATGTTGTCTTTTTGCATTAGCTATAGCTTTCTTTTTATTGTAGGCAAAAAGGAAAAATGTGGTAGCATTTCAATTGTATTTTAATAAATGAAGCTTGCCTGAAGATCTGAGAGTAATACAGCTCCACTGGTCAGCCTTACACCAGGCAGTGGTAACACACACCTTTAATCCTAGTTGCCACACTGGTTACCTTAGAAACCAGGTGGTTGATGCCTTTAATCACAGTGGTGCACATTTTTAATCCCAGCCCTAGAGAAGATGATAAAATGGGAGGAAATAGCACTCAACAAACAGTCTCATTTTGAGATTCCTGGAGTCCGGATCACCCTTTCAAACTGAGGTCAAGGTAAGAGCCAGAGGCAGGGTGGCTTACTTTTTGGTCTTTTGGTTGAACCCCATTTTTAGTTTCCGAGCTTTTATTAATCATGCTTCAAAAGAGGCCCTCAGCTCCTCTCTGATGACTCCCCTCCTTGACATGTACTTAGGGGCAAATCTTGTTCATCTTTGAGAGCTGGAAATTCCAAGTACAGGCCACCAGGAAAAGGTTCTTCCATGTTTGAAAAACATGGGAGATAAACAGTTCTTTTTTATGCAGCTGCTGTCTGGCTCTTTCCAGCTCTGCATCAAGAGGACCCTGATTCTTGTGCAGCTGTCCCTCTCTAGCTTCAACGTGCTGCTGAACCCGCTACACTTAAGCTCTATGAAACCCCTGCTATCCTTCCCTGGGGGTTCAAAATCCTTCAGTGATTCTCAGTCCCCTACAACTGTATCTGCAGCACTGGGATCTGGTGACCACACCCAAAATTTTGAAACTTTTACTAAGCATAAGACACCTCTGTTCTTAATTTCCCAACCAGTTTTTTATTAATATTAATAATCTCTTTACATACTTCAAAATGCATGGGGCCACAATGATGAACACAAACTTTCAATATTCGTTTACTTTTCAACTAAACAAATAAGAAAAAAGGAAAAATACTGGTATTTCATGCAATAACATCCTAGATCCAACTATGAATATAATCAACATGGTCACCATCACCTGATGCCTGCTTCTGGATTAGGGGCTACTCACACAAAGTGATCCCTGTCAATCACGAAGAGCTCCCCTGCAGACATGCCTGTGATACATTCAACACTTGTAAGCAAGAAGAGGAACACAGATCTGCAGAAAGAAAATGGAGGAAAAATCAAACAGAAAACTCAACATTGGAATGGTTTCTTTACAACAGAGCTTGTTCTGTACATTAAATAAAATCATATAGATTTTTCTTTTAAAAAAGAAAATGAAAATGACAACAAAGAAGTGGTATTGGAGAGATGGCTCAGCAGTAAAGGACCCAGGTTTAGTTGCCAGTACCCACATGGTGGATCTCAAGCATCTGCCACTCCAGTCCCCATGGATATGATGCCTTCTTCTGATCTCCACAGATCTCAGGACACACACATCATGCATATACATCCATGAAGACAAACATTCATGTACATAAGAATAAAATAACTATTTTTTTTAAAAAAGAAGGAAAATGTAGAACTGTTCTGGTTATAAAGGTCAAGAAGTATCAGTCCCTTGAGTTATTTTCCTCTCTGCCTCCACTGCAGTATCTGTTTCCTTTAAAATCCAACAATGTGATAATGACCCTGAATATAATCATCCTAGGGTATATAATTTAGGAGTTAGTTGGTTTTAGATGAAATCATGAGAGAGGAACCCCATGATGCCATCTGTGTCCTCATCATGGAAAAAGACAGCACTGCAGTGTTTACCATGACACGGCAGAGAGAAGGAGGCCAGAAAAGAAGAGCCTGGGAGAGAATCCTCACCTCAGGCTCGCACACTGGAGTGTGGAGACATATTTGATTTAAATTCATTGAGCCTGTGGTATTTAGTCATGGCAGCCAACGCATTACTATAATTTAACTAACAAAGTTGGTAGACATCAATCCTAATGTATAAAAAGAAATATCAAGATAAATAAAAATCCAAAAAGTTTTTATATTTCATTGGCTGTATTGATTTACAGAAGATTAAATATTAAAACATAAAACAGTTGGAAATCCCTATACAACAGCTTACTACAGATATTGACTACAGAACCATCTTTAAAGCCATCTTGATGATTATTCCTAAAATAACCAAACAATTTCATGCATGGCTTTCAAAGAGCTCAAAAATGAAGTCAGTCATGCTTATTTATGAAGAAACAATTGTGTTCATTTGATAGGGGATGGTAATCAGGAGGAGGGGGAATAAGAGGCCCTCTGCAATTCTCTGTTTCCTGGACACACATGTCAGGTTTTCTGAGACAGATGGCATGGCTGGGTCCTACCAGCCTGCTATATGACACCTTTTCAACTGACAGAAGTCAGTAACTCTCTTTATCTAGGTACACAGGGCTGGGTAGGTATCCAGAACAGATGAGGGGGAAGAATTTAGTGGAGACAAGTTTTCTCCTACATTAAAAAAAAATTTCACTTTATAATCTACCAAAGTCCCCATTAAAGCAAAATATTAAAAATGAAAAAGACAACTTGAGAACAGGAAAGATTCTGAGATCAGGAAGCTTAACCTCCAAACTCCTGGAACTTGGAAGACAGAGGCTCCAGAATCACTACACACTCAGGCCTGCCTGGGCTGCATGACAAGTTCTAGACCTCTTAGGTCACAGATGTGCCCCAGCTTCAAAGGACCAAACAAGAGTAGAGGACCAGAGGACTACATGACCAACCATAGAGTGGAGGAGCTGAGCACCATGTGCCCAGCAATAGAGCAGAGGACCTGGGTTTCTCCTCCCCTCCTAATGAGCCAGTCTTGCTTTCAAGGCTCTGCTCTACTAGATGCACAACTCTCTTTCTTGCCACTCTTACATGCCCATATACACCCTTTCCTTAGTGTTCATGGAGTTCTCCGTCTGTCTGCCTCCAATATATTGTCCTCAAGTTCCCATCTGGGTTTACTCTCATGTATGTTTATCAACAAAACCCAGAACTTAAAAAGGGAATTTTTGACCCTGGCTTCACTTAACCATATATGTCACATCTAAATACTCATCTGATTGTTTTAGATTTTATAATTATAGATTGACAACCTATAACACAAGTTGAAGATATAAAACGAATATGATTCATGAGCAGTTTTGTAAAATAATTATATCAAACTACATTAAGTGATGTTCATCAATATAAATATACATAATTTTATACTAGTGTATCAGAAATATATTCTCAGAAACCTTGAAATGTGTATTATATTTTTAAATTGAATGTGCTGTACAATTGATCTCAAAGAAAAAGCACCCTATTCTCCTGTGTAACCAATTTTGTGCTCCTTGCCTATACGTGTGTCTTCTCTCCACACTGTCTCTGCCAATCATCACTTTATTCCCTGTTTCCAGGAGGGCAATTGCTTTATAATCCACATGGAAGTGAAACACCTTTGTCTTTTTGTGTTTAGATTATTTTACTTTGCATGATGTTCCTCAAATCTTCAGTTCTATCCATGTTGTCATAAAATCTTATTTTGAAAATAAGCCGCATTGCAGGTCACATTTTCTGTACTAGCTTTCTGCTGGTAAACACTTAAGTTCCGTAACTCGATTACTGTGCATGGGGCTCCAATGAATACCAGATTTCTCATGCATTTTGGGAAAATTATTTCAGTTATTTTGTAAGTCTGCACAGAACAAATTTTTAGGTCAAATTACTTCTTGTAATGCTGTTTCCTTAATATTTGGCTGCCTCAACCCTATAATGCTGTTGAGCCAAAGGAACTCCTATGCCACACAATTCAAACCCAGTTCCTAGTTACACAAGTTGAACAAAGTGAAAAGGCAATGCTGGATCAAAACAAGAGAAGTAAACTGCTTCTGTAGGTATCCCCATCATGGTCTTGAACTCTTTGCTCATGTTCTTCACTCCCCTCAATTTTCAACTGGACTTTTTTGGAGCTCAGCAGAGTGCTCTGCTATGGGTCTCTGTCTTTGTTTCCATCAGTTGCTGGATGAAAGTTCTATGGTGATATTGGGTACATAACTAAACAGAGAATTCTCAACAGAAGAATATCAAATGGCCAAAAGACACTTAAGGAAATGTTCAATATCCTTAGCCATCAGGGAAGTGCAAATCAAAACAACTCTGAGATTATACCATCTTACACCTGTCAGAATGGCTAAGATAAAAAAACCAATGCTGGAGAGAATGTGAAGTAAGGGAACTTTCCTCCATTGTTGGTGGGAATGCAAACTTGTTTAACTACTCTGGAAATCAGTATAGCAGTTTCTCAGAAAATTGGGAATCAACCTACTGCAAGACCTAGTAATACTACTCTTGGGCATATACTCAAAGGATGCTCAATCATACTACAATAACATTTGTTCAACTATGTTCATAGCAGCATTATTTGTAATAGCCAGATCCTGGAAACAACCTCAATACCCCTCAACTGCAGAATGGATAAAGAAAGTGTGGCACATTTACACAATGGAGTACTACTCAGCAGTAAAAAAGCAATGACAACTTTAAATCTGCATGCAAATGGATATAACTAGAAAAAAAAACATCCTGAGTGAGGAAGCCCAGACCCAGAAAAATGAACATGGTATGTACTCACTTATAAGTGCATACTAGCTGTAAAGCAAAGGATATTGAGCCTATAGTCCATGACCTTAGAGAAGCTAAGGAATGAGATAATCCCTAAGAAACACACACACACACACATATCCCTGGAAAAGGAAATAGACAAGATTTCCTTACAAAATCAGAAGCATAGGGGTGGGGAAGAAGGAAGTGTAGAAGGGGAGGAGGGATGGAGGAGGGAAAAGGAAAGAGAATTTTGAGGGAACAGTTAGTCAAGATGGAGAGAGGACAGAGATGAGAGCAAGGAGAGAGATATTTTGATTAATGGAGCCATTATGGGGCTAGCAAGAAACCTGGCACTAGAGAAATTTCCAGGAATCCACAAGGATGACTCCAGCTAAGACCCAAAGCAATAGAGGAGAGGAGGCCTGAACTGGCCTTGCCCTGTGGTCAGAGTGATGAATATCTTAAATATCACCATAGAAAGTAACTTAATAGCTTTATTAAATTATGTTGAGGAAGTGTTTTTGAACTGTTCTACTTAGGTTTCTGTTGCTGTGATAAACTTCCTGATCAAAAGCAGCTTAGGGAGAATGAGATTTATTTGGTTTACAAAGCCCTGGTCAGTCTATCCCCCCAAAAAAAGTTAGAAAAGAATTTAAGGCAGGACTGTGAAGGCAGGGATAGAAGCTAGGACCTTAGGGGAGTGTTCCTCATGGCTAGCTCAGCCTGCTTTCTTATTAAAGTCAGAACCACCTGCCCAGGGGTTGCACATCCATCATTAATCAAGATAATACCCCACAGCCTTTCCCACAAGCCACCCTAATAGATGCATTTTCTTAATCAAGGTTCCTTCTTCCCACATGACTCTGACTGATGTAAAGTTGACAAAAACAAACCTAACCAGGACACTATCCAAAAAAATCAACCACTAATCAGGAAGACTGGAAATTGGAATAAACCACACACAAAGGGCCATTGTCACCCAGTCCAACATCTTATAAAAAAAAAACCTCTTAGCAAATGGAATTAAAAATACAAAGAGCATTTCACAATATGAAGAACCAGCTAATAGAACTCTTCTTTATATCTGCATCAGGGTTTTTGGAGTTCGTGTTTAAATGCTTCCTGTGATAGTGTCTACACTCTGTATCCTGTGGTCAGGCTGTGCTGTCCACACAGGGCACAAATCAAGTACCACTGGGTTTGGAAAGTGCTGCTGCCAGACCCTGTTGAGGGCTATTTGATCACACACTGAACCCTGAGATTACATTATTTAAATAAAATCAGCCATAGATCAAGAGACAGAGCAAGCAAGCAGCTGACTGGAAATGACTATAGAATGAGAAGTGAGGTCAGAGAGAAAGAGAGAGAGAGAGAGAGAGAGAGAGAGAGAGAGAGAGAGAGAGAGAGAGAGAGAGAGAGAGAGAGAGAGAGAGAGGAAGTAGAAGGAAGTGACACGCAGTGGAGTGGGATTGTTTCAGACTGCAGAGAAGAGAGCTCTTTTTGAGACAACAGCAAAGGAGAAAGGTCAGCCAGATGCTTTTTCTGTCTCTGAGCTAGCAGGTTTTCACCCCAGCATCTGGTACCAGAGTCTTTATTGGTAAAATAAAAAGAGAGAATTTTAGTTAAAACTATATCTGTCTCCACACATGGAGGCTGCTGAAGTAGTGGTGGGGGCGGGACACAAAGGCCCCCCTGGGCTGAGACCTCAGTGGCAAGGTGGTGGCAGAGGCTGCTGAGGTACAGGAAGCAGTTGAGGCATCAATACAATCAGGTGTAGCTGCTGTGCCACAGATAAAAACAACAGGCCCAGGGGTTGACAGGTTCTAGAGAGGAGGCAGGAAGTAGGCCAGGGAAGCAGTGAGTTAGCCCACAGTGGTGGTGAGAATCTCACAGCCTGACTAACTAGTTTGCCATTTCCTGAGCAGTATATTATTAACAGGCAGACTGCCCAAAAAATAATCTACCTATCACAGGCCAAGACAGATTATTTGTTCATTAGCCAATAAAAGCAACACATATAGAGAAGGACTTCGCACACCACCCAAGAATACAGCACATAGAGATCACAAACAGAAGTGGAGCATTGGCACTCATGTGGCTCAGCTTTGTTAGATCTTTGTCAAGCAGCTCTGCTGGCATTATGACCTTTGTCATTCCCTCCATATATGGCTATGCCAGGAAAGCTTTTAGATCCTGGCCTTCAGGGAAGATGAATAGCAGACAGTCTCGATAGCTGTAATGATCATTTCACTGAAGACTATTGTCTCATCCACACAGAAGGAATCCACAGAACTGATTTTTCTGTTTATTCTATCTTTCAAAACTAGTTAGTGCTTTCCATATATCAAAACAGACTTGTGGAGCTGGAAGGTGGCCCATTCAGCAAAGTGTCTGCCATTTAGCCAAAATGACCTGATTTCAGATGCCTAGGACCCAAATAAAACTACCTAGACACAGCACTTCTCATCTGTAACTCCAGAGATGAAGGGTACAGAGGTTGATGCTTAGAGCTCATCCGCCAGCCAGCCTAGCCACGCCAGTGAGCTCGAGGTTCAGTGAGGCACCTGCCTTGAAAAAGAAAATGGAGGATCATCAAGGAAAACCCAGCATAACCTCTGGCCTCCATGTATAAACATTTACAACTCAACAACATATGTCACACCCACCTAATCATGAGTGTACCCCACAGAAACCTGGACATATAACACACAACACACTTACACACACTAACACACATGCACATATACACATACATACATACACACACATACATTCACACAAAAATAAAGTCAACAGAACTTCCATGGTCAAAACTCTCTGGCCATTGGGCATTATCCTGAGGCTGTGGGTGTCAAGCAGGGAGTCTAGTTGAACAAAAGGTGGTATGCCACACATAAATTACAGTAAAATTTCTGAAAATTGTAATCCTGATGAGAAGCTATGTTTGGAACATGCTGTAGTCATTGAAAAGTTTTAATACTGCAGCTCAAACTAGACAAGAACCAAAAGGGTGACAATCTGTAAGACAAGTCAAGAAAAACAGTCCCATTCTATCACCCACACTCACATTCAAATAAACCTACTATATTCAAGAAAATTGGCACCAGCAAAATAAAAGGATAAATAGGGTAAGCTAAAAACATTTATGTGCCAAGGTATTATAAACAGAATAAAAAGGCAATGCACAGAAGGGAAGAAATATCTGTAGATCATGTATGTATCTGGTGGGGAATTCAAATTTTCAAATCTCAAAAACAAAAGTACCTAGAACTTAATAGCAAGGAAAAATTATGGACCATGAGATTGTTCCGCGTGTAAGATGACTGCTGCCAAGCGTAGTGCACTTGAGTACAACCCCTGAAACCCATGTGCTGGAGGGATTCATTCTTCTCAATTGTCCTCTGATCTCCACATGCATGCTGTAGCACATGTATGACCTCATATGTACACATACTAAGTAAAGAAATAAATATTTGTGGAATGAAAAGGAAACATTCAAACTTAAAATGAGAAACTGGGTTCAACAGGCTCTTTATAGACTATCCAATAAATTGTGGTTTATTTTTTCTTTGATATCTTTGAATAAGATATTCAAACCAAGAAAGGGTGAGGATATGGACATATTGGAGCCCTTGTGTTGTGCTGGTAAGGATATAAAATAGTACAGTCAAGTTGGAAACAGGACAGAAGTTCCTCAAACAATTAACCCAATGGCCTATGATTTGGCAGCTCTATCTTTCTACCTTAAATAACAAAAGTCCAGGGCTCAAACAGATGCACTTGCACACTCAGAAGCATGGTTCATAGCAGCCAAAGGTGAGAGCAAACCACATTTGCAGTCACAGATGAATAGGAAACAACACAGCATATTCACAAAATAGATTATTATTTTGCCTTCCAGAGCCCAAGAAATCTGCACGCACACACACACACACACACACACACACACACACACACACACACCACTTTGATCCCTGAGGACATCGCACCAATGGAAACAAATCAGCCAAAATAAAGAAGTAAAAAACCAAAATAACACCATAACACAGATACTTGTGTGACTCCAATCAGGGTTCCCACAGGAATAATTTCAAAGACAGAAAATAGAATGGTTGATGCCAGGAATCGGAAATAGGTAGTATGGGCAGTCTTCCTTCAGGGCTATGGGATTCCTTTAGGGAAGATGAAAACGACCTATATTTCAAATGTGGAGATAGTTGCATAACATGAATCTACTCCACACACTAAAATGGGTAAAATGTGAAATGTGTGGTGTGTGTAGTTTCCTACTCTCTACACTCAGCCTTCAACGCACACTCTACCATATCATAAAACATTTACTCTGCTCTCATCATGAATTCTAATTCTTAATGGATTTCTATAAGCTTGAACAAAGTAACAGCATTTTCTCAGAATCAGGATCCAAGTTTACTTACCTGGTATAGACTTCAGCACAATCGTTTCGTACAACATAGATCAAGGTACCAATAAACACAGCCACTAAGACTGAGATAATTGCCTTTCAAAAAATAGAGGAAAATATTCCATTAGGAGAAAGTAGTATCCTATACATTGTCCATTATTTTAATATTTTAATATTTAATATTTTAATAGTTTCCTAATCAGATCTCTCTAGTGAGATAAACACTATATTTTGGCCACAGTGCCTGTAAGAATATACATGTGTTACTAGACTGCTTGTGTGTTAAATTAAAAATGAAAATCTCTGCAATCTGAGGCTCCAACATGCAGACCCTGGAAAAGCTAAGACTTCTCCCAGTGCTCCATCAGGGATGGACAGTAAAGGACTCAGTTCAGGTACTAAAACCTGGATGACACAGGGTGGGAGAAAATGCAGGTGCCTGGGGAGCTCTGGGAACAAACCCAGGTAAGTGACAGAAAGTCTTCACCTAAACTGAGATCTCAACTCTGGTGCCAGCAAACATGCCCAGTTTTCTACTTCAAGTCATTCAAGGGAATTCGGGGTTTATTTACTCTTATAGTTAGAAACAGATGCACCCCAGGCCAGGGGACAGCTCAGTGGAGAACATACAGTGAATGCTAATCCCCTCATGTGTGAACCCAATAACAAAATTTTTTATTATTTTTTATTCATTTATTAAAGATTTCTGTCTCTTCCCCACCGCCGCCTCCCATTTCCCTGCCCCTCCCCCAATCAAGTCTCCCTCCCTCATCAGCCCAAATAGCAATCAGGGTTCCCTGCCCTGTGGGAAGTCCAAGGACCACCCACCTCCATCCAGGTCTAGTAAGGTGAGCGTCCAAACTGCCTAGGCTCCCACAAATTTAAAATGACTCACAACACAGTTCCTTGCAATGGGATTTTGTGTGCTAAGAAGGTGTGAGCTAGTCCTCACCTGTGTCACCTCTTGGAAGTCTGTGCCTGTGTGGGAACCAGCACTATTGCTGTCACCAAAGTGATCATACAGTGTCCTCTGGGTCCCTTGATGCTCGCTTGCCCATCATCTCTGTAACAGCAGCTCCACCAGCATCAGCCAGAGCAGCCTGGGCTAAGTCTCATTTAAGCTGCCAGCTCCTCCAGACCCTCATTGACCTCCATCTACTCAATGTGGACAGACTGTAACAAGGAGCCAGCACTGCTTTGATTTTGGGTTAAAATCACTTTAAAAGGTGCTTCAATTAGCAAATGTGTAAGGCTACATGATTCTGCAACTTATTTGAAATATTCTGTCTCTGATATTGTTTTAAAAATAGGATATTATGAGTTAAGGAATAACATAATAGCATGTAACTTGATAGATTATAAATAAAAATACCAGGGCTTGGAAATATGGCTCAGTAGTTAAGAGTACTTGCTGCTCTTGCAGAGAACCTGATACTCATTTTCCAGCACCTTAATGGCTTCTAACAACCATGTGTAGCTCCAGTTCCAGAGGCCTTCTTCTGGCCACCATGGGCATGCACATGGTGCACATATATACATGCAGGCAAAACACTCAAATACAAAAAAATAAATAAAAAAAATTTAAAAACATAGTCTTCAATTCCTAGCATTGCTAACACACACACACACACACACACACACACACACACACACTTCTTACCTCATGATATTGCCTCACCACTAAACAGTGGATAACCCAACGTGGTGAATGTAAATCACCAACTTTCAAATCATATCAAATCTTTTGTTCTCAAAAAGTGGACTTAAAAAATGCTTCTTTTTGATACAAATGCCCAAGTACAAAAGCCAAAGTATTCAGAGCAACTGGCAGTATAACTCAAATGGTAAGAATATTCACAGACACATAACCAGGAAAGGAAGCAACATTTAAATATGAAATGGGTAGCACAGATATTAAGAAGAAAGTGGTGTTTGTTTACAAAAATACAACACATGACCTTTCAGTTTGCAACAGAAACTAAATGCCTGAGAATAAAATAGCAACACACTCACAGCAGAACTGACTTTAAGTTCTGATTGGACAGAGACAGGGATCTAGGACCGTGGTAGAGTGATTGCCCTCTAAGGGCTACAGCCCCATGATCAAACACTAACACAGCAGAATCATCAATGTCATGAAATAAAACATAACATAATAAATGATGGCCCAATGAACTGGAAGAACCACATTTCTGTGTGACAATTATGTTACAATAACAGAAAACCTTAAGGCATGATGATCCTGGTTACATAATCAGTATAAAGAAAAGTAGAACTTCACCTCCTCCCAGTTCCAGTGGCTGACAGGAAACAGCATTGTTCAGTCCAGTTACTGTGTGTGTGAGCTGCACTCTTGGAGTAGCTGCTGCTTTCACACACTGGACTCCTGATGAGGGAACAGCACTCTGCAGTGAGCTCATCTCAGGCAGTGGATGCTCAGGCTCCCTCAGCGCTGTTCTATGGCCCTGTCTCCTCACCACATGATTTCAACCACAGATCAACTGTCCTTTCCCTCTCCAGTCATCTCCACCCCTTCTCTGCTTAAACCTTCTCCAAGTCCATTCTCTCATCTGACAGGCTACAGTTTTATCTGTTTATCCAGTTACCATCCATCCACCCACATGAAAAGTCGCATCAGGAAAAAAGCCTTTCCCCCCTTTTCTCATTCCTGGACTTTGAACTTGTAAAATGCACTGGTGAAATAAAGCAGACAGGTGTGAGCAGCTCCCAGGTGTGCTGAAATTCATTTTGCATTCTGAGAATTTAATTTTCAATTTGGGTTAGTCATTATTGTTTCTCTAATAAAAGATAATCACTATATGGCTTTCCATAAGTAAAAATTTAATTGTGTTCTACTTGCTCTATTGAATATTTCTCTATGTCAAGGAGAGTAGAGATGACAAACACATGGAAGAAAGCAGAAGATAAGTGTGGACTTGAGTAGAATGACTCAGAAATTGTTCACACTTGAGTTTCACAATTAAAATAATTAATCAGATTACCCGAATTACAGTGCTCCATGGAAAACCCTTGAAATTCGTGAATGAACGACAGATAATCCACCAGAGCTGATACCAGAAAGGGGTGACACACGTGATCTCCTCTAAGGCTGAGCTCCTCCCTGACGTCTGTTCCCTCAAGAGTGAGTCCAGTTCAGTTCTCATTTCACTGTAGATGGAGGACTGGGCATACGTATTGGCTAAGTGTTCTCTGACTTGGTGCTGTCTCTCAGAAAGATCTATATGTTCATCAGCTTTGGGATAAAAGTGGATAAAGGCAAGAAACATTAGACAATAATTTAACTGATTGTTCTGGGACAGTACACAGGAATAAAACAAAAATTATGTATCAGTTTTTCTTTGAGAGAGTGCCATGTACCCTAGACTGGCCTCGAAGTTGCTCTGAAGCCAAGAGTGAGTTTAAACTCCTCCAAGTCCTCCTGTTTCTGTCTCAATGCTGAGATTACAGACATGCACCTTCATACCCAGTTATGTGCTGCTAGGAACCAAACTCACGGCTTTGTGCAATCTAGGCAAGCAGTCTACCAGCTGAGCTCCACTAAACTTTGAGAAAAAGTTACTCCTGAGTAATTCCGTCACAGATTACAAAAGTGTCCCTAACTGTCCTGACTACTGTCATTATTCTATGAATACAGCAAACTGTATGGACTTTTCCCCATCTATACCCTAATTCTTAACATAGCCTTCCTTACTTTTTGGTTGTATACTTAATATTCATAAAGAGTCTGGTCCCTGTTTCTGCCACATGTGGATGTTCTGTGGGAAATGCTCATGTACACTGTAAAGATTTGTCACTTGTAGTGGTTTAATAAAATGCTGAGTGGCCTGTAGCCAGGCAGGAAGCATAGATAGGGCAAACAGAGTAGGAGAATGATAGAAAGAGGAAAGGCCCAGTGTGCAGTCACCAGTCAGATGCAGAAGAAGCAAGATGAGAATGCCTCACTGAGAAAGGTACCAAGTTATGTGGCTAAACAGAGATAAGAATTATGGGTTAATATAAGATGTAAGAAATACTTAATAATAAGCCTGAGCCAAGAGGCCAACCAATTTATAAGCCTCTGTGTATTTGGTTGGGACTCAACAGCTGTGGGACTGGACAAGACAGAAAATTCCATCTGCAAATGGCACCAACATTGGGCAATTACATCCACATAAAATCTGAGAGAGCTTGGGAAGAATTTATAAACACAAAATAACAGAGTTAAGCATGGCTTCTTGGTAGCAGCATTTTCTTGGATGGGCTCTTTTGCTAGAGGCAAAGTGTATCTCTTTTAAGAAAGACTTCCTTACTCAATGTTAGCAACAAAAACCTCACAGCTCTTTTAAGAGGCCCTGCCACCAAACACCTTACTGGTGTTTATGAGCACTAGCTGACATGCTTCTTGGTAGTAGCCTGGACCTAGAAACTCAACAGAGTTGTGGTAAAAATGTGGCTCCTTCCAGTACTTCTGCTATGAATCTAGACTCTCAGGAAGTAAGAGTGGGCCAGTTCCAGTCATCAAAGCCACTGCCTTAATCCTAGCCATATCACTTAGGATTGTGGTCAAAAAAAAGAGATCTACAAGTAAAGACAGATTCAGATGAAAAAAACCTCTAAATAGTTTACAGGGTCTTTAAAAATATATGTAGGCTCAGGAGAAAAAGAAAAAGGATAGAAAAAAATCATTTAAAAAGAAGAAATAGAGTAGTTGGGTGTGGTGGCACATGCCTTTAATCTTAGCACTCAGAAAGAAGAAAGAAGAGGCAGGTGGATCTCTGAGTTCAAGGGGATCCTGTTCTACAGAGTGAGTTCCAGGAAAGTCAAAGATACACAGAAAAAAAACTGTCTGAAAAAGCAAAAAATAAAAAATAAAAGAAATAGATTAGAAAAATCTAAAGCCATATAAAGATGGAAAATACACAGAGAATCTGGGTACTGTATATTATTATGTTGTCTTTTAATTGTTTCACTGCTGATAAAGGAGCAACAGCTGCTAAAAGACATTTGATTATAAATTCTGCTGAATTAATCCAACCTATAACTTTTGAGAACGCCTTGACTTCAAAATTTAAATGAAAAGATATGTTACTTTGGAAAAGAAGCTTTGCTTTTGTTTCCACATGAAATGAGAGGCAGTGGATTCATTCTGGGTTAAGAAAATTAAGGTTGGATCACGGAAGATCCCCTGAAAAATCTCCAATTGTAACAGATGGCCCAGATGATCCAATGTTTCAGAGCACCTCTGTTGCAGTTTCCTCTGTGTTCTACACCCAGAACAGCCTCAAGACTGCTGACTGATATGATCCTGTCTCACAGAATACTCCAGTCAGGACTTGACCACAATCCTAAATTTTCTCTGAGTCCCCATAAGATCATCAATGCTTGCATTCAGCAGGATGTAGCCTAGAAAACTATGCCCACATTCCCCCCAAATGGATTATGGATGTTTGTCATTGTTTAGAGTGTTGGTTACAAGTTGTTATGGATAATGATCAGGAAAAAAAGCTAAACAAAGGAGATTAGATTCAGATTTCTTGTTTTGAAAAGACAAAAAGGAGAAGTGTTGTGGGATATCCTCTTGTACACTATAAATATTTGTCATTTGTATTAGTTTAATAAAACACCGATTAACTAAATTCAGGAAGTATAGGTGGGGAAATCAGACTAAGAGAATTCTGGGAAGAGGAAAGGCTCAGTTTGCATTCACAAGCAAGATACAGAGAAAGCGAAGTGAGAATGCGTTACTTAGTAAGGTACCAAGCCATGAAGCTAAACATAGATAATTATTATGGATTAATTAAAGTTGGAGGAGCTAGTTAATAATAAGCCTGAGCTAATAGTCCAACCAGTTTATAATTAATATAAGCCTCTGTGAGTATTGTTGGGACTGAAGAGCTGCAGGACCAAGCAGGACAGAAAAGTCCATCTACATGAATGCATATGTAAATATATAAACTGCCAAATATCTTGTTTTTAAATGTTATAAACAAAACCAGGCATGTGACATAGCTATGCAATATTTATACTTGGGAAGTGATGTAGAAAGAGCACACATTCAAGTCTAATCTGGCTACATAAGAAAAGCCTATCAAAAACAACAGAAAAAACAACATGACAATCAATAGGTACTCTTAAAAGAAATTTCCCTTGTAACAATATCATAAAAATGTTCTTTTATAAATTAAATTAAAAAACACACAGGAATAGCATACAGTAAAGTCTATTAGCTAATTTTAGATACTGAATTAACATAAAAGCTATATTCTATTGAGACCCATGGTTGTGTTTTAACGAAATCAACTAGACAAAAATCTGTGACTCTAGAAGGCTCACATACCTTCATGGCCATCTTCCTCTGTGTCTAATAGATCAGAGAAACCTCCATTAAGGATATCCAGGAAGAAGTCTGCAGGGTTGTTGTGGGAATCATAGTTGTAACCTATGCAGAAAGTAAACCATGGATACAAATGTGAGGACCCTCTTTCAGAGAGTGGGACGGGGAGAGAAGACAGAATCTAAGAACTTCTTTCTCTCTTTGCCCATCCCCCACCAACTTATTCTTTTCTATTAAATATAAACTTGTAATATTTCAACAATCTCTGCTTCACAATCTATTGTATACATGTATGGGTTTATGTATACACATACCCATAAACAATACACAGACATAGACAGAGAAGACATATCCATAGGCACAGACATATACATATTTACATATACATGCATATCTATATGTATAGACATGGATATAGATATAGACTACACATAAGCATGTACATGGACATAGATGTACACATGGACATGAACCTAAACATAGATATGGACATGGGCATACATGTAGTAATGGACATAAGCGTGAACATAGACTTAGACTATACAGAGGCATATATATAGACATATACCACATATATGCATATATATGTATGTATGTATGCACACACACGCACACACTCATATATATACATATATATAAACTCTTCTGGTAATATGATTATTTCAATTTGTCCTAATTTTTGTTGGACTCCATAGACCCACAAATGTTTGAACATTATTAAATGACAAAGGTTAATAGAAAACAAATAAAGAATACTAGGCACCAAATATTTGAACCTATATTTGTAGTCAAAGAGAATCAACCATAACTATATTAATATTTTGCTAAGGTGAAGCTGAAGGCAAGAACCATTAAAAAATATGTCATCATCCAATCTAATTGTAAAAATAAAACAGGCAGACCGAACACATGAGTTTGCAGAAGCCAGACTTAAGCCACTACAGCCCTCAATCATCACCTAAACCTGAAATGCAAAGCTACTAAGTAAGTAAAGTAAGGTTTCCATAGCTCATGTCACATGAGAGGAAAACTGAAAATCACTGACTGCTGTGTGAGCAAGAACTCAATGATGCTGGACCTTTCCAATGCTATTGAAATGATGGATAAATGGCCCTGAACCCAGCATGTTAGAGAAGAGGGTCACCACAACTGGGAAGCAGAGCAGGAGACTCACTAAAAATCCTGTAACACAGGCATGCATACAGGACAGGAGAAAGGAAGAGACCTGAACAGCAAAAATTCTGTGTTGCACAACTAACAGAATCCTGTAATCAAATTAACCAAAGGTATTTAAAATAGAGAATCCCACACACAGGAATGCATGAGTGTCAAGTAGCATTCCTGAGAACCCCTGTTCTCTCCCCAGTTCCCATGAATGAAAGAAGTCCCACAGCAAAATCTAGCCATACCTGTAGATGTGAAGTACTCCAAAGCCTCCTGTGCAGGCCCATGAAACATGACTTTTCCTGAGGCCACTAAGGTGAGGCTGTCAAAAAACCTGAAGATGGAATACTGTGGCTGATTAATGGAGAAGATGATGGTCCGTCCCCTCATAGACATCCTAAGTTCAAAGAGGAAAAAAATAATAAGTCACTGGACAGAGGGAACCTTGAGATTCTTGACAAAATATTTTATTCCTGAAGTTATAATCTAGGTTTCCATTTCAGCTTGAATTCTCCTTAAAAACACCTTGTCTCACTTGTGTTATGCACCTGATAGAGAAACCAAGATCCAAGCCTTTATTTGAAAAATTAAGACTTCTAACATGTGAGACACCAGTAGTACACTCCCGTGTTACTACACAGATCCCTGGGTAGTCTTCTCAGACACTGAATCAAAATATCTGGGAGTTTGTGCAGGGAATCCATATTATGAACAGGCAGCACAGGTGAATGACAGGTTCACTCAAGCCTGAGAAGCAATGACAGAGCAAACATTACAGCTATGACTGTATGCACAATTCCCCTCGATCATTCACACTTTCTCCTCTTCAGGAATTAGTTTTCACTGTTCTGATGGTATGACTCACATTCCTAACAACTTGCTCCCCCTAAACACTTCAGCAATAACCTCATTCAACTTTCAATTTAGGCATAAGGCAAATCTAATATAATTTCCCCCTTTATGTTGATAAGGCTCAAAAAGTCGAGCAATAAACCAAATGGTCAGCTAGAGAGGGTCAAGCCTGAGACTTGATCATTGGTTTAATTCCATGATGGGAGAAAAATAAGTTGAATTACCATTTCAGAAAATCTGTATGAGCACTAATAATCAAAAACAGTGTTTCAAACTGCTACAAAAATATCTTCATAAAATATGGGTATAGTGGCATATCTGTAACAATCCAACACTTGGGAGGATCTGTACTTCAAGGCCCACCTATGCTATGTGAGACCCTGTTTCAAAAAGACAAACAGAAAGGATGTATGAAATAGAGGAATAGGAAAAGAGGGAGTAGGTAGTGAAGGTCAGAAATACTAAAGGCGGGAAGAATATAAGAAAGGAGGGGAGAGAAGAAGGAATAGAAGGAAAATGGAAGGGGGAGAAAAAGATGGAGGGAGAGAAAGGAAAAGAGCATGGTGAGTGCACATCTTGAGTTCCACCAGGACAACTGGTTTGTAGAGATAAGATAATGGCAGAATAATGGGCATTATAAGCAATTATTTTCCCTGAGAGACTATTAGTAAACCAAAAAATAAAAAGTGCAATTTCATATCATATTACCCAACAACCACCAGCCTGACTAAATGATCAATATTCAATACAAGAAAGCAAGATTACTCATTGGGTAAAGGAACTTGATGCAAAGTCTAAAGACCCTAGTTTAGTCCCCAGAACTCACTTACTTGGTGGAAGGAGAAAGCCAGCTCCTTGAGTTTTCCTCTGACTTCTACAGGCATGCTATACAGGTACACATGTACACACACTCAAACACACACAAATAATAAAAATGTTTTTAAAAATAATTCTACCAGTGGGATGCCACTCCCAGGAGTGTTGAAGACATCTGCTCCCAGGCATGGGAGAAACAACACTGGGGATGACCCCATGCAATGCACTGACTACCCATGGCATGAGACACAGGGAAGGAGGGTAGCTTTCCACACTGGAAAATGAGCAGAAATCTGATCTTACAGCGTATCCTGAAGTAGACAGGAAATGGAACAGACAGGGAAGGTGGTGACATCTGAGTAGTCTACAGGCTAGATAACGGCAAGGCCCCAGCTGTTGACTTCATCACTGGGAAGGTACAATGGTGGAGTGATCTTCATTTCTTGAGGGACAGGCAACAGTATTTATGGTGATGGACCATGATGTCAGAACAAAACAAAGAACAAGTGGAATGAAGGAAAGACAGAAAAGGCTATAAGTTCAATAGGCAGGAGCTTACGTCATGGGAATATGATAGTTCTTACACAGTTCTTGAAATTATTCAGTCAGTTTGAAACTCTATTGATTTCTAAAATGTGCAAAGCCTAACTTGTACAAATTTTCTATAAGTATTTCATCCACAGACTTATTTTGTGAGAAAAGAAAATATTCTTTTTACTACATTCTTCCCCTTGTTCAGGACCTAGACCTTAGGAATCATTCCCTCAGTCATCACATCCAGGGCTAATCCCACTATATTCAGAGCTACACAGAACACACCAGTTGCTAGCTAAAGAACCAATATAACTAAGCATTCTGCTGTCATTTAACATCCCCACAGAACAACTGCACAACATTCTTCATGATGCATTGCTCTGCTCTAAACTCAGAAGTTTTCTCACATCCATCCCCTGCCATAGAAAACCTTAGTCGTTTGGCTCAGGTGGTCTAGTATATCTATATTCAAGGAAACCTCACTTCAACTCCAAATGTGGAGAGCAGAACTGTAACCTTCCAAAAACCCATTTATTGAAGACTTCACATCTAAAAGTTTAAAATGTGGATATAATTGGAGACAGAGTCTTTAAAAAGGTAATTAAGTATTGATGAAATTACTAGGGAATCCTAATGTAACTGGTGTTCATTTAAGAGATCAGGGTATAGACACATGAAGAGAAAGAAGATACCATCCACAACTCAGTAACCCAAGTCTCATCAAACATGGCCTGTGAAGACCTAAATATTTGGCTTCCAGGATCCAGAACTGTAAGGAATTTAACTTCTATCAAGTCACTCATTCTATTGTGTCTTTGACTGTGCACTACCAAATTGCCATCCCCTCAGACCACTGGGTTATAGTCAACTTGATCTCTTTAATGTTCCAGACACATCAAATATGCCATGTCACAGAACATATGCATTTTCCCTCCAGCCTGCACTCTGTTCGGATCTCACCCACTCAGCTCTCTTGACACTGTCTTGAGTGCTATGGGGACATGCTATTGAAAGCAGTGCTGCACCTTCACCACAGCCATCTTCCCTATGCTCTTGTCTCATTGTTCTTGATGTGTATTCCTTGTTAGTGGAGTTTTCCATCTAATAAAGAAGGGATTCTTTTGCTTACTTCTGAATCTCCTGCACCAAAAATACACACATATATTCAGGTATTAAAAAAATAAAAGTTAATGTTCCTTCAGGACTTACCTTTTCAGGACCGAGATGATATCAGTAGCAGTGCTCAAGTCTAAGTCAGTGGTGGGGTCATCCAAGAACAAAATGGGATGCTCAGTGACCAGCTCCATTGCTATACTGGTCCTTTTCTCAAGCTCTTTAGACCTAGGCTAAAGCACCAACAACCACCATTATCCGAAAGAACACCCACAGTCACTGTCATTTGATGAACGAGCCTGTTCCAGCAATAAAAGATTTTGTTCTATCACTATTCTGACAAGCAAAAATATGTGCAACTGGGGGAAGAAGGGAGTTTTTATTTTCCAAGTGAGTAGAAAGAAGCTCAGGTCAGACTTGACATGACGCTCATGGTAATGACAGTTGCTATTTGTTCTTTATCAAGTCACATATTCTAGGGTAATGAGTCATCACACTACAAGTCTGGTTCAGTGAAATCTCTGTCTAAGGAATGAGGAAGATGGGACAGGAAAAGATGAAGTATCTCTAGTAATTTAGTAGTCATTTTATGCCATCCCAACAAACACAATACATAGACAATTGACACAACACAACATTGCACCCACTCTACACCACACACAGAGAATACAACATACTGACACATATTGCTTTTTATTAAAAATTCCACATTGCCTTATTAGGCACTTTTAATCCCTTACAACTTTGCAAATTGACATTATTTACACTGTACAACATCACAGAATTCATGACTCATTCTTGTAGGCAAATTCAAATGTGGCATAGTCTACAGGTCAAACTGACACAGTCTTGGTACTAGTCAACATCATTGTGTAGGTAGAGGGAATAGCAAGGTTTAGGGGGACAGAGAACTAGGGAACAATGCTCTCCAAACATGATAACCAAAACCGTGATCAAGCTCTAGTGGCAACAAATAACAAAGGATGTTTGGGAAATATGCATGACTGTGGTCATGACAAGACTGAGAATAAAGGAACTATTCATTTTGATAGGTAAGTATAGAGTTTCTAGGTAAGCAGATGCCCTTATTTTTATGGATGAAGAGTAAGTATTTGGGAGTAAGGAACTACCTAATGTTCTGTTAAAAATGCTGTGGTGAGAAAACAGTTTTATGGGTATGCTGTTGTAAACACTAAGAAGCCCAGTGGGCTGGTATTATCAAGTGTATGATTATGCTGGCTATTCAGTCAATCTAACACAGTAACCAAATATTGCTTCTACATGTCTTAAATCAAAATCTTGTGAAAAGTTGAAGAGAAGTCTTATCATGGAAAAGCATTTGCCCTACAAACCTGAAGACTGGGTTTAATCTCTGGAACTCACAAATGAAGCTATATGCAGTAGAATGCAACTATAATTCCATCAAGATGTTATTATAGTGAGCTGAAAGTTGAATCAGGAGCAGCATGTATGTAGGGCATCAGCAGAACAAGACAGATGCTGCCTGAAATACAAGGTGGGAGGAGAGAACAGCCTGATGAAAAAGGTGTCCTATGACCTCCATGGGTGTGCATGTATGCATACACACATTTTGGGGCATTTTGGGATCAGGTAGAAACCTGATATAAGGAAAACTCCCATAAATCTATAAGGACAACCCCAGCTAAGATTCCTAGCAATAGTGGATAAGTATCCTGAACTGCCCATCTCCTGTAATCAGATTGGTGACTACCCCAACTATCATTGGAGCACGTACATTCACTAACTGATAGAAAGAGACACAGAGATCCACAGTGAAGCACTGGGCCAATCCTGTTGAGGAGAGGGAGAAAGGATTATATGATCCAGGGAAGTCAGGGTCATCACAAGGAAACACATAATAACACCTCATGAAGTTTATTAGCCACTTGAGCAAGAAACTGTGCTTGCCTGGACTGCTTGATGCTATGCTGTATGAACTGGACATTCAGGACCCACAGAAAAATGACTGCTGAACTTGCCTAAAGGTGAGATGATCCTCTGGGGTTCCTGCTTCATGAAAAAGTCTGCCTGACATTCTGCAGGACAAAGAAGAAAGTAACTGACAAAGTGCCAGTATAGGTGGAACTGTCTTTAAAATTCCCTGCTTGATGGAAAAGTCTGCCGGATACTATGGGCCTGTAGGCTGAAGATGGATGCTCCAACAATACAGAAGAACTTTGGATGACTGTGCAGGCAGTGAGATGTCTCTGTCAATTTTAAAGTTTTGGAAATTGCTTAAAATGCATGTCCTGTTTACTTAGGTAATATTATATCCTTCTTGAGTCTTTGATGCAATTGAAGAATAGATAGTTATAGTTTCCTTAAATTATGATAAAAGATTAAATACATATAAAAATTGTAACTGTAATTCTTGAAACCTTTTTTGTTATATTTAATTTGACTGTGTTAATTTTAAAACCCTTTCTTTTTATTTAAAGAGAAAGGGGAGGTGATATGGGATTCCCCTCTGTGATTAATTAATAATTAATCTGTTTCAGGCAGTTGCTTAGCAGAACAGAGCTAGTCAGGGAAAACTAAACTGAATGCTGGTAGAAAGAAGGCAGAGTCAGGGAGAAGTCATGGAGCCGATGCTAGAGTCAGACGCTTTGAAATTTTGCTGATAGGCCATGACTTCATGGTGATGCACAGATTAATGGAGATGGGTTAAATTAAGATATTAAGAGTTAGACAATAAGAGACTAAATATAGTGAGCTAAGCAGTTATTTAAATAATATAGTTTCTGTGTGATTATTTCAGGAATCTGGGTGGCCAGGAAATGAACAACAAGAATCTCTTACAACATCTTCTAAATGCATTGATGTCATTGTGAGAGTCAGGATGGTGTGGAGAACATAAGAAGAGGGAAGCAACCTTAATGTTGAAAAACTCTAGGCATATAATAAATTAAATGCCTGATCAGGTTATTTCATCAGTGCAGTGCTATCGTAAGAACATTTGGGGAATGTGAATAGTTGTAACCTGTCAGGGCTGATGTTATCAAGATTTTGCTCATTTTGATAGTTAAGAATGGAATTGTTAAGAAAAGCAAATGTCCTTATTTTTCATGGCTAAAAAAAGAGTATTCTGGGATGAAACACTTTTCAATATTCTTTCTAATATGTCAGTAAGAAAGTAGCTTATACAATAGTCAGTTGTGAAGCTCACCACTTATCCATTGCCCTTCCTAATCCTGTACAAGTCTCAACGGGAAGCATTACTTGATTCAGTTATTGTACAGTTGCCCAAGGTTGTATCTATCAAACCTTACACAGGGTCTGGGAATAAATAAAAGTAGAAGATGAGGAATCAGGGGCAAGGGCAAAGTGTACCCTAGTTTCTGGCCATTTGCTAAGATAAAAGGTGAACAAGTAGCCTAAGTGGTTTTATTTTGACACACAGTTCTAACGGATAGTTGACCATTGCAGGGCAGTCAGTGCAGAAAGCTGATACAGGCTACATACAGTCCAGAGCACATAGAGGATGAATGCACTTATGCCTGTCATTCAACTCACTTTACCTATGCTCATGACACCCAGGACCGAAACCCAAAGAATGGCGTTGCCTAAGTGGGTTAGGTCTTTCCATGTATCTTAGCTTAATAAAGATAATCAGATGCCTTGTCTGATTTCTGACAAACAAAATTGTCCACTAGTCAACCTGACTATAATTCCTTAATGAGACTCTCTTCTGGAAGATTTTAGGTAATTCTAGACTGTGTCTAGTTGACAGTTAAAACTAGCAACCACAGACAGGATGATATAAAAATACAAAAAGACAGGCTAGATAAAACAGCATGCAGTAACGTTAGAAGTAAATGCTATGAGGCCAAGGACAACCCTGGAGGGGAATAAATACAGAGTGAACACAGAGCCAGAGTTCTCCATCTCATGTCCTGTGTCTGTCCAGAAGCACTTTCTGAAACAAAAAGGGACAAGTCCTCTTTGGGAAGAGACAATAGACAGAAGAAAGCACTTGTTCAATTCTCTAATGAATCAGGAGTTTAAGGCTGAAGGAAGAGGATGCTCACATGAGAAACACTTGGAAATGGCCATGTGAGGAACACTCTTCCCTACTGGATCATGCTCAATTCTCAGGTATAGCCATTGTAAAAAATGGCTTCACATCTCAGTTTCCACTCTACAGCATGTAACCAGTCACTTACCCATTAATACAGAGAGCAGCCACATTAACCACACACATTATATGGAGCTGTTGACAGAGGGCCATATATAATCCATACATGAATCTCTTATTTCTCCCTCTCTCTTCTCTTGCTCTCTCTTCCTTTTCCTCTCTCTTCCCTCCTCTGTCTGTCTTTCAAGATTTTTCTTCACATTACCTTGACATTTGACTCTTTATCCAGACACAGAAGTTCAAGGACCTCATTAACTCGTCTTCTTTTTTCATCTCTTGTCATAGTCATTGGCAGTCGAAGAGCAGCTGAGAACTCTATGTTGTCTCTCACAGTCACTGTGCGCATCACCAAGTCATTCTTAAGGTTAAGTGGAAGTTTAATTACAAATAGTTACCAATATGACCATCACTCTAAAATATATAACCTGGTCACATATAAAGCACACCCAATTCTCTACTTAAAATTATTTTTTCAGGTTCACTCTTTTCAGGTACAGAGGCTGATGCAGTAGCTTTCATTCCTCTCCCACTTTCTTTCCAAGTAGTGCACAGAAGTTTTGGTGACTGCTACCAGCAATTATTTTCAGAAAACAACTTCTAAGCAATGGAGAAAGTAGGACCTATATATGTGTCATATACCCAACTGAAAACACACAAATCTATAAGTTGAGCATCTAATCACACAGAATTAGAGGAAATCTAAAATTACAAACCCACCAGTATTTACCTGTGGCACATAACCAGAAGTACATGTGAAATTAGCAGGTCGAGGTTTTCCATTTATCAAAATATCTCCTGATAATCCACATGGATCTTTCCTTGCAGCTAAGACATCTAATAACCTACAAGAATTACATATATTGTGTGGTTTACTTCCTCCCTTCAGTAACAGCTATCACCTCTCAGATGTTCAGAATAAAAATGCTGCATAAGTTTAACTGAAGTCACACACACACACACACACACACACACACACACACACCTTTCTGATCAGTATGTGCTCTAATACAGCCCAGAATTACGAATGTAATTCACATGACCTCCCCCTCCCTGGGATCTGACCTTGGGGACTCAAACTGGTAATGTGCTGCTGTAGTTTTAGAATTATCTCTGGTGATGTTTTCTTGTCCCCAGAAAAATTCTACTTCACCTTCCCAATTTTAATACTATCTCCCCCACATTAAATAATAATAATAATATGACCTGACACCATATGCCAATTGCTCTATCATTTACTATCAGTAAAGTGCTCTAATAAGACTTGCTGTTCTTAGTTGAAAATTAGGAAGCACCCTACTGCACATTGTAAACTGTACTTGGGACCAGAATAGATACACCCACACAGTATTTAAATAAGTCCCATAGAAGTGATTTTTACAGCACAACAACTGCATACAAAGAGCTTGCATATGCTCTCTGTTATACTCACAAAGATCTGCTCCCATCTTGAGGACCCATAATAGCATTGAGGCCAGGTTTCATGATCCCACTGTAAACACAAAATTATACTTGTTAATTTTTTGACTTAAAAGAAGTTATATTTACTTAGGGTCTACTCTGAATATGCTATTGACATTGCATGAATTTGTATACCGAAAATAAACACAAACTCATAGGAAAAATAAAATATTAATATAGGACTATTATTTATTTTTTAAAAGAAAACCCTTTTCTCATTTTACTTGTCTATCCCAGTTCCCACTTCCTCCCGCTTCCTCCACCTTCCCCCTCCCCATCTCACTCCCCATCCACTCCTCAGAGAGGGCAGGGCTTTTCATGAGGAGTCAACAAATTCTAGCACATTGCTTTGAGGCAGGACGAAGACCCTCCCCACTACATCTAGGTTGACCAAGGTATCCTTTCAAAGAGAATAGGTTCCAAAAAGCAAGTACAAGCAATAAGGATAAATCCTGGTCTCATTGCTAGTGGCTCACAGTCTGCCCCAGCCAAACAACTGTCACCTGGGGTCTATTATTTAAAAAGATATTCAATTCTAATGGTGACTAGTCAGAAAAACGCCTCAGATATCACAAAACCCCTGGTGTTCATTATTTAAAGATTAGTCTTTTTTGAAACATCTTGCATCTAAGTTCTGTGTCCCTGAAGCAAGTAGCAGATACTCAGGAGAAATTCATTACACATACAGTCTTTATGTGTCAAGCAAATAACAGCTTCTTGCTAATGTTTTGATGAGCAGTATAGTCATATAGCCCTGCTTGCTGCCTGTAGACCTCGTAACAAGTAACCAGTGATTCATGGGTTAGCAGTAGTATTGTTTATATTATTAAAATAGGATAAAACCACAGTCAATACATCTCAAGTTAAATTTAAAATACCATAAAGAAGCACCCAAAGGACAGGAGAGTGTTGCCAAGTTTAACACTCAAAATAAATTAAAATAAAACAACCTTATTCAAAATAGAAAATCTAAATACACTCCTACAAAATTTTGATTTTCCTCATTGATAAAGATATTAGAATATGCTCAGTCTAGGACTGGGAGACATTTCTCAAGTAGAGTACATTATTTACTGGTGTATAGGTACAGCACAAACACACACTATGTCCAAGAAACTGACTGATTCAGAGTAGTGAATATTCAGATTGAAAAAGGCATATTCTTATAGAAAACATAGCTATGTTCACATTTCTTATTTCATATTCAGACAATGTGTCAATCATTTGTCCTTCCCATTCCCTTCTTAGTAAGAAAATGATGGAAGTTCTAGATGGAGGAGCAGAACCAGTACCCAAGAACAGAACTATGGTTGGGGTCGGGAGGAAGAGTCTATGCAGACTGCACAAGGAAATCGTGGTATGTGTGCTCCTTCCTTAGCATGTGTTTGTAAACATGGCTTCTCTAAGTCATGAAAAAAATGTGCGGAGTGTTGGCTTTAGCACTTTTTAGCACTTAATGAATTTTGAGAAAATATTTGAGGACCCAGACTTTCTGCTGTTAGGACTTCCTCATTGCTTCTATCTCAGTCAGCTTGTTCTGAATTCTCACTTTGGTTTTGGGAGGGATGTGTGCATAGATGTGTACACAATTCTGTTATACATTCTAATTTCTAGGAAATAATTCTCAACATTTCCTCTGTTTCCTTTGATTTTAATAGTATGTCTTTGATATTATATTTTCATCCCTTATTTTATTGAATTAAAATTATTTCTCAAGGCTTTTGTTGCTGTTGTTTTGGTAGTATGTCTAAGGGATGTATCAAGTTTGTTTGTGTTTTCAAAGAACCATCTTTTGCTCCATTCATCCATTGTGTTTTCTTGAGTCTCCATTGCATTAATTTCACTGTGATCATGTATCTATCTGTCTGTATAACAAGGTGAGGCTGGGGAGGGTTCATTGGTGAAGTGCTTGCTGTGTAAGGGTGAGGACCTAAGTTAAACCCCCAGAACTCACAAAAAGTTGGGTGCAGTGGTGACTCCTGTAACTCCATGCTCTATGGAGAGGTGGGAGACAGAGGCAGGAGAATCCCAGGACACTTGCAGGTAGCTGGCCTAGCTTACACTGCAGTGAGCAATGAAGGACTCTCTCTGCTACATGGTAGAATGTGAAGATCAATGTTCAATGGTGTCCTGTTATTGCCTTGTGTCATGGTATGTTATAGCATTCACACATCTACACACGTGAACATTCATACACACTTGTACATGCACAAACACACACATATACACAATTTATTGACAACAGAGAAAGTCTGTATTTGTTGAAAAGTTGTTCAATGTTGTGGTTTCTAGTTCATGCACGTACTTGATATTTGATAGTCTTTCTATCACACATGATTTTTTACAAAATGGAAGGCCATAATGCACTGTTTCTTGATAACGGATGTTATGAAAACTTAACACAGCTTCTCCAGTCAATGTGTTCAGGTCACTGGTGTCTATTCCAGGAAGGTCATTAGGACTTCTTTCTATCATTGGGATTGCAACAGGGTCATTATTGGAAGACATCTTGAAATGTCTTCCTTCCTGTAGAAGGAAAGGTAACAGTAAGTTGATGGTCCATACAAACAACAACATCACACAGAACAGCACACTTAGGGATTGTTTGATTGTTTTAAATGGTGCAGTCAAAGACAGATTCCTTCCTGATGAACAGTACATATTGCTGTGATTCTCTGAGGACCCAATGAGAAGCAGACATAACTGAGTACAGACTCCCCTTAGACACCAAATTCCTAAGAAACAAATGAGACCTAATAAGTAGAGTATATATTTAATAAAGGAAGGCAAGAAAAGATGAGGAGGAAGATTTGTCTTACTTCAAAAGTATATTATGATTAATATAAGTTCAGAGGAAGAATATATGACCACCACTACCACATGCCCTGTGTGTGTGTTGCATTATGAGGTATAACATAATAACAAGTTGGACTTGCACAGTGAACAGGATATTTGTGAATATTTCCAGCTTCAGATCGCATCTCTGGTCATCAGGCATCTTCAGACACACAAGAAGATGAACTGCTGGCAAAGACATCATCATTGCTGTAATTGGTATGTTTAAATCTAGGATTACTTAGATTTTAAAATGACAGGGAGAACCCAAAGAAAAACATATAGGCATCCTCCTGAATATTAACCTTCATCAGGCGACGAAAGGAGACAGAGACAGAGACCCACACTGGAGCACCGGACAGAAATCTCAAGGTCCAAATCAGGAGCAGGAGAGAGAGCATGAACAAGGAACTCAGGACGGCGAGGGGTGCACCCACACACTGAGACAATAGGGATGTTCTATCGGGAACTCACCAAGGCCAGCTGGCCTGGGTCTGAAAAAGCATGGGATAAAACCGGACTCGCTGAACATAGCGGACAATGAGGACTACTGAGAGCTCAAGAACAATGGCAATGGGTTTTTGATCCTACTGCACATATTGGCTTTGTGGAAGCCTAGGCAGTTTGGATGCTCACCTTACCAGACCTGGATGGAGGTGGGTGGTCCTTGAACTTCCCACAGGGCAGGGAACCCTGATTGCTCTTTGGGCTGACGAGAGAGGGGGACTTGATTGGGGGAGGGGGAGGGAAATGGGAGGCGGTGGCGGGGAAGAGATAGAAATCTTTAATAAATAAATAAATTTAAAAAAAATTAAAAAATAAAAATGACAGGGATTAGGGACTCCAAAATAGTAGCTAAGCATCTTAAGACTTCCAAGTAAAAAGAATACAAATGAAATTTAGATATCCAATTTCACAATTTATTGTCTGCTTTAAGGTAAGTCCTTAAAGCTAGTGGAAAAATTTAAAATACCATCTTCAACACAGCCAGTTTTCCTTTCTAATATCTGCCGTCTTGAGTGGTGAGCTCCTGCCTGTGAGAGACCAGTGGCACAGGCAAGCCTCCTCCAGGAGCACCCTTAAAGTAGACAGAGTGGGAGCAGCTGTGTGAAGAGCTCTGATGACAACCAAAGCAGCCAGGGTTGAGGGACAGCAGCAGTGAAGCAAACCCAGCCCCTTCCTGCCATAAGCCATGAAAGTCACCCAAGTACAGGGCCTACTCCAGAAAAGGAAGGAAAACAAAACCTGCTAAACACATCTGTCAGATGCTCTGTTATGCTTGAGGATACTTATTAGCAGTCTGTCACTAATCAAATGTGGAGCTTCAGAACAATGGCATCCTCTAAACCCTGTGGCTTGAGATTCAGAACGCTGAGGCTTTGAGATTTCAAACAAACCAAACGATGGGCTAAGGTTCTGCCACATCAGTGTGCTCTGCTCAGACGTTGATGGAAGAATATTAAACCTCTCTTGTTCAAAAAATGTTATCCATAATTTCAATTATAAATTTTTAGGCATGTCAATAAACATGATCAAATATTCCTAAAGTGAGAACATAGAAGGAGGGTCACAAGTAATCCAGACTGTGAATAGCAATTATTAGTAATATAATAATTGATCACTACATTCAAAGACAGAAAGGAATTTCAGATTTCTTTTCACAGGATGCAATCTATTTTTAAAACAATCGTGATTAAGATTTCAATAAAGGCATTTATCAAGCATTTAAACATTAATAAATTAACAAGGAAAACTAGAGAAACCCACAACTGATACTGAAATGAAATCCATTCTGAATGAGAATTACCATATGGAAAAAGAATCTCCAAGTTGGAAAGAAAGAGAGGTACACGGGAGCATAAGGCATCTGCAGGACTTGACTAAAGAATTCGAAGTTTCTATACAAGAACACCTGTGACAGGAGATGATACCGAAGACAACAGCACATAGAGAAACACGGGCCTGGGCCTGAGAGCACAGGTCAGTGCATGTTCAGTGCATGTGAGGCCAGCCAGCAACTCCAAGTTGAAACAGGCTGTGCTGGTGACCACAGGATGGCAGGAGAGACCTACCACTCTCCTAAGACTTTAATCCAGCATGGGTATTCATAAATGGATTCATCCTGTCCCCAATGCCCACTCCCAAATAACTGATTCAGAGGTTAAATAAATATGAATTATAAATGCTTGGTTGATAGCTCAGGCTTGTTACTAGCTAACTTTTTCACTTAAATTAACCCATATTTCTATTTATGCTTTGCCATGTGGCGTATGACTTGTTTTTTCAATTTACATATCCTGCTTGCTTGGCAGCTGGATGGCTTCTCTCCTGACTCTGTCCTCCTTCTTCCCATCATTCTCAGTTTGACTTTCTGACATAACTTCCTGCCCAACTACTAGCCTATCAGATTTTTTATTAACAAATGAGAGTAACACATTCATAGAGTAGAAATGATTTGTTCCACTGCAGATATTTGAGTTGACACTGCTCCTGGATGGCACAGCAGTACTGGGAATAAACTCACTGGATCAATCACTGTCATGGGGATGCCATGTGAAAAACATGCATGGATACAATTACATCACCCACATGTCAGATTATTGAATAACAAGGCATTCATAAATGGCATCAACTTTCCTGTCTTTAATTTCCAAGGCACTTTTGTTTCTTCTGAGTCTTATTGCTTTTGGCAAATGTAAATTATTTCCTTCCAATCCTAGTGACCAACAAAGTCTCTCAAATCTCAGACTGCATTGAGAATACAATACAGTGTCACCCATAAAGGCTTACAGTAGTGCAAGTGTTAAAACAGAGCTGTGGAAGGGAAAACAGAGCTGATATACACATGCAGCAGAGAGAGCTGTTCTGGAACAGGGAGGCCAGTAAATACTCAGTTGGTTCAAGGCACAATGTCAGTTCAGGATAGAGAGATGGTTCATGGCGCAGATTGCTTCAAAGCACAGGGCTAACACCAGGCATGGGGGTCTGAACAAACGGGAGCTCAAGTCAGACACTTCAAATAGGGCTGGTCATGTGAGCAGAAGGCCTGGAGACAGAGTTAAGAGTTGTTTCCTTTTTTTTTTTAAGTGATACATACAATAGATGACCCAATGATGGCTCAGTGGATATGAACCAAGTGAAGGCACTACAGCCCCCATTGCTGTGGTGTTTAAGATAAGCACACAAGCTTGGTCTCTCAGAAAAGATCTTCAAACATACATGGGTTTAGGTGCTCCTGGCCTGTTGGGTTTATAGGTAGTGTAAACAGAAGTTTCTGTCCCACCCAGTCCTGCAGTCATTCAGCCCCTAAGAAACACAGATAGGCTTATATTAATTATAAAATATTTGACTGGTGACTATTCTCTCATTTTCTCTTCCAATAATTCTCTTATTCTGGTTGCCCTGCCTATACTTTCTTCCTGGCTATTGGCAAATGAGCATTTTATTAAAATAATATGAACAAAAAACCTTTACAGTGTATAAGAGCAGTGTCCCACAACCAGGTAGGAATTATTTGTTTGCATTGTTTGTATTAATGAGTTATTTATCAATCTATGCCTTATTGTCTGTGCTAAACAGTTGCACACATAAGGTACAGAGCCATTTTGGTTTCTAAAACTCACCCGTAGTGCAATTTGTGTGCAGCAGATAGGAGCTGAGAACTTTGAACCTGAGTAAAAGAATTACTCGATTTTCACAGCTTCTTCCTTATTGCATAGGATCTGAAAATGCTTAGGCAAACAGCTCAGCTCCAAGAACTTCTCCATGCTCTGTTTGTCATCCAAAGCATCCAGGAGACACTGCTTCATTTAGACAAACCCAAAAGTAGAAGTTCCTACCTGAACCACAGCCCAAAAGACCCCTGGCACTAGCTGTGGAGAAGACTATACAAAAATGGGAGGTCTTTAGTGTGAATGGTGTTTTGTTTCTACACAGATTTTACGGGATTGCTCTTTTCTCTCATTCTCCTTTTCTTTTTCCTAACCTTACTTTCTATATATTTTAGTTGCTGTTGTTTGAGACACGGTTTGTCTCTGCAGCACTGAATGTCCTTGAACTCACTCTGTAGACCAGGCTGGCCATGAACTCAGAGATCTACCTGCTTCTGCCTCCCAAATGCTGGGACTAAAGGTGTGTGCCACCACCTCCTGTCCGTTATTTCATTATTCCCATTAAGATTAATGTGGGAAGTTGCCTCTGGTATTGTTACTGTGGTTTATTCTGCACTCTGACCAGTGATCTCTGTAGAAGGAAGCTTACTGTACAAATCCTCACATCAGTGTGCAAACCATATTCACTCCCACAGGTGCACAAACCACAACAACAAAACACAAGAATGTGAGGAAACAAAACTTTCTCAAAAGATCATAACTTGTCAGCAACTGAATCCAAACGTATTTAATTAGATAGAGTGCTGAAGAAATTATTCAGGAGGTTTAGTTACAAAGGATTGCAACTTCAAAAAGATAGACAGCTGAGGGAAATAAGCAAAACAATATAGGATATATGCAACAGACAGAGAAATTTTAAAAATGTAAATGTTGGGAAATTTTGCAGATAAACTTTTAAAAATTCAGGGGAAACCACCACCAACAAACTAAATTAACTGAAAGATAAAATTACCAGGACTTCAAATACAAGGTTAAAGAATTATTGCATTCCTCTTTATTTGAGAGGAATAAAAAAATATGATGATCCCAGGACATGACAGACAGACCATACAGGAATATTTTTATTTGAATAGGATGCTGAAATACAGGCTAAAGGCATAGAAAACCTATTCATTCAAGCAATATCCTAAAATTCCCTATATCTATGGAGAGATTAAAACATCCAGGCATAGAGGTAATTTAAACTACCACATAGGACCAGAAAATAATCTTGTCATATCACACTGTTAGTAAAATTCAGAGAGTACAGAACAAGAAAGAATGCTGGAAATAATTGCAGAGACGAGCCAAGTTATTAGCATGGACCTGATTGGAAAACCAATCAGAAAAACAGCTTGTTTCTTGACAGAAAGGCTAAAGGTAAGAGCATGCAACTATGTATTTTGAGTCCTCAAAGAAAAAACAGACAACCAATGTTACTACATGAAAATTTGTCCTTTATAAAGACCTTGAAGATGAACACAGCTAAAGCAATGCATGACTACCAACGCAGCAGTGTAGAAGACACTCACGGGAAAATAAAAACACAAAGGAAGAAGACAGAAAGCTATGATCGCTACAAGAGAAAATAATTCCTGTAGCTCTAAGGAGTCAACAGCAGTAACTCAGGAAGTGTGTGGTTAGCTTTTGTCAGGTTGACACACGCTGGAGTCATCTGTGAAGAAGAATCCTCAGTTGAGGGATTGCCTGCATCAATTGACAAGGCTGTGGGGCATTTTCTTGATTGATGATTGATGTGGAAGGGCCCATCCCACTTTGGAGTCCTAGGATACTTAAGAAAGCAGGCTGAGCAAGACATGAGAAGCAACTAGTGAGTCATGTTTCTCCATGGTCTCTGATTCAGCTCTTGCCTAAGTTCCTGCCTTGGCTTCTTTCAGTGGTGGATTGTGATGTGGAAGTGTAAGCCACATAAACCTCTTCCTTCTCAAGTAGCTTTTTATCATGATGTTTCATCACAGCAATGGAAAGCAAAGCGCCAGTGAGCCAACAAACATCTAAGATGAGAGAGAAAGAAAATATGACATAGCAATTAAAACCAAATCAGAAAATCAGAAGGTGAAGAAAAGCCCACCAGGATTTCATTCAGTACAAACACTTTATTTATATATGTATGTATTTATTTTTTTTTTTTTACTTTTTTGAGACAGGGTTTCTCTGTAGCTTTGGAGCCTGTCCTGGAGCCCACTCTGTAGACCAGGCTGGCCTCTAACTCACAGAGATCCGCCTGCATCTGCCTCCCAAGTGCTGGGATTAAAGGCATGCACCCGCACCACCCAGCCAGAACAAACATTTTAACAGTAACCTAAATATAAATGGTCTCAATTCTGGAATAAAAGATGCAACTAGCAGGATGAATCGAAAAGCAGAAAACAATAACCAATTGTTTATTGCAGCGGGAAACTCAACTAGCTGGCCACGCATATGAAGACTGAAAATGGAAGGATGAAAAACGGCATTTTCAGCAAACAGTCTGGAAAGCTCCACTTCTACCTGACAAAGCAGATTTCCAGCCAAAGTTAGGAAAAATAAAGATAACGACATATTAATAATTGGAGCACTCCATCACAAACTTTTAACAAATCAAAAAGATAATCTCTTGTATCCATTCAGATCATCATGAATTGTAGAAAAAGTCAACGGCAAGAGAAAGCACAGGAACACATGGTGAACGAACACTGTGTTTTTTCAAGCATGGTCCACCATATGCAAATTAGTAAAAGAAATTCAGCACATAACATGATCAAGGATAAGACTAATATTCTAATCTCAATAGATGGGGGAAGTCCTTTAAAAACTAAACTCATTCTTGATTACAGCCCTGAACAAACAGAAAGAGAAAACTTATACCTGCACACAAGAAAGGGCACTGTGATAACACTACCAACAGCAATATACTGCATAGGGAATAATTTGAATCAGTTTCTCTAATTCAGGATAGACCCAAGTGTGATCATTCCTCAACTATTATTTAATACAGAGTTTGGATCTTCAGAGAAATAAAATGAGAGAAGAAAAACAGTGTTACAAACAGGTAAGGAAGAAGTCAAATTACCCTATTTGTGGATGAAATGCTTATATATTGAAAATGCCACCAGCTATCAGAGCACTTGCCTAGCATATGGAAGGCTCTGGATTTGATCCTCTGAACCACATACCAAGAAAAGGGCTCTGAACCACCCAGGGTCCAGCAAGATGTCTCTGCTGGTAAATGTGATGGAAACACAAGATTGGTGAAGAATACCTTTGTAGTCAGAGCACAAGAGGCCACCTGGAAGCTGAAAGGCCAGCTACCCTGGAGCACCCAGCATGGAACAAAGTACAGGAGACATCTCCTTAACAAGTTGGAAGAAACGAATTGACTCTCAAAAGTTATCCTGTGGTCTCTACACACATTGAACCTGCCCCTAGTGATCTCCCCTCTTCCTGGCGCCCTTAACCACCCCCCTCCCCCGCGCACACACACACTGAAAATACCCAGAGAAGCTGTGGGAAAACATCTCTGGATTAAATAAGCAGACTATATTATGAAAACATGTTTGCACACCTCTGAATATTCCCATAGCCACACAACTGTGCACTGTAAGTTGGTGAGGTGTGTGATGCTAATTATACTATAAGAAAGCCATTCCTGTCGCCCATACTCACTGCTGTCAGATGCAGGGGAAGAGGAGCCTTCAGGCTGCTGCTCAGCTTGTCCTCAGCCTCTGCCTGCATCAGGAACTTCTGGGAAGGAAGGTGAGCCTGGGTGGAGCCAGAAGAGAGGAGTGGCGCTAGCGCCACCTTGTGGTAAATCGGGATTCTCGTGGACTAGGTCGTCCTGAAGCCTCCAGTCTGCACTGAGCCCTAAATCAGGACCACATCATCTGGATGTTGGGGATACAGGCTCCAAAAAGAGAAAAAAGGAAAGCAAAGGCATCTGCCTGTATGTCTGTCTGTCTGTATGTATGTCTCTCTGTATTTTTTCTTACTTTTTTAAAATAGATTGTGGTGGGAGTAATAAACAGGAGAATTCATGCTTAACACAGCAAGGGGGTCAGGACAGCCAAGGGTATGGCTTCTTAAATGCCGTCATTGTTAAATATTTTGATTTATAGCTTCATTTTGTTTCTGAGGAGACCAATTGAGAAATAACCCACTATTCACAATTGTAAGCCCTATAACCGAGAAAGTTAGGCAGGAGAATTTGGTCTATGGGTGCCTGAGCTAAATATGGAACTCTATCCCTAATGAACAAGAAGTGAGGAAAAAACTATGTATAGACTGTTAACCTGAAGTCAGTGTGTGCAGTGAAGGACACTTCACGGACCAGAAATTTAATGTTGAAAAGTAAGTCAGTTTCATACTCTGTCTTTTTAACCTTCTAGCATGAGTGGGGGAGGGTCACACGAGCCCTCCCCCTCATCTGAGGAGCTGCAGACAGATGATGACTGCCAGGAGAGGGAAAGTTGGTTTTCTTCAGGAGTGCGTCCTTGGTATGTCGACTATCCAGGGGACTATTCTACTCACAAGTGTGCATGGGCAGCCCTGACTGCACTCAGTGGGTTATTGAAGAAGGGGAGGGAGAGGAAGGGAACTAGGGGAAGGGAGGGGAGAAAGAAGGGGAGAGAAGGGGAGGAGATTGGAAGGAGGGGAGGAGAGGGGGAGGAGATGGGAAGGAGGGAGGAAAGGGGAGGAAAGGCGAGGGAAGGGGAGGGGAGGGAAGGGAAGGGAAGGGAAGGGAAGGGAAGGGAAGGGAAGGGAAGGGAAGGGAAGGGAAGGGAAGGGAGAAGGAAAAAACAAGCAGTTATTGTTAAAAGTTTATCAGAATATTATTAATGTCAAAATTTGAACTTTTGAAATCTTATTATCTTTGTCATTACTCAAGACTTTTAATCTCCAAACCTTTATAACTTTCTTTTACATATCACAATAACTGGTACTTTACATACTCAGGGTACATTTCTCTTTCCAAAATTATTTTCACATCCCCACACTTAGAAAATCTTTACATATAACATCCATATAAACTCTACTGATTTACTCAAACCTAAACTTCTGCATTTTATATTTCAAACTACTTTTTTTAGGCCCAAAATAGAACTTATGAAAACCTTGGGGCATACATTTTATCTTTTCAGCATAACTTTTTGACCTATCTTAAAATTTTTGAACCCTGTGTCATTTATTTTACTTGGCTCGCATATTTTCCTCAGGGGTCATTCTCTAATATGAAAATGAAAGTTCCTAACCAAAAATACAATATATGAGGGGACGCTTAATCAGATATACACTATATAAGAAGATTGGTAATTATGAATCCTTTATAATGTATCATGAGACAATTTAGGCACTGTAGATAGACAAAAATGCCTGCTTTATGGGTGAAGAAAAGAGGAAAAAGTGTATTTTAACTGTTATGAAGATAACGGAGAATATGTAAGGTGAGATATTTTTAAAAATCAGTTTAAAATGACAGTCACATTGTGGCTATGTTTATATCTCTACCTTTAAGGTAGATGGCATTTAATAAGACAGCTGAAAAAATGGCCCTCGTGTTAGGATGAGAGACTTTTAGAGTTCAGTGAAAACTTTAGGATTTAACTTAAAGAGCAGCAGCAGCAGTGTGCCTTTTCTGGGCTGACCGGCTGGGAGAATCTGAGAAGTGCAGGCTGCTAAGTCTGCAGACAGTATAGAGTAGGGGAATGGGAAAAACAGAGCAGTCTGGGAGAGGCAGAGAATAGAGACTGGAGGAGAGCGGAATTCATGAAGCGCATTTCTGCAGTCCATCTGATGTCTCCAAGTGAACTGTGAAGCCCTGTAGAATTTTTACAAATCGACGGAGAGAACTTCCTCTCTCCAGGATTTGTTTGGGATGGGCTAACTGGAAGTTCTGCACTTGGCCACAATTTTTCTAAACAAATCAGGAGCTCAGGTAGCCTCATCCACATAGAGAGAAAGAGGAGAGACAAATTTTTAATGCATCCATTCACCAACAGAGAAATACTTTATGAGATGTGGAGAAATCCTTTGAGTTTATAAATCAGCCTGGGGGATTTGATAGCTGGAGGCACAGGTGCTGTCTGTCAGCAAAGGCTGCTCTCTGTTTTAAATGAGGAGCAGCAGGGGCATCTGGGCTCCAGGCAGCAAGACAGTTTCAGGGGTTCCTGGTGCAAAATTTAACCATTTAATCTCTAGGAGTCATAGTAAAGCAAGTTGTTTGGAATAGGCAGAGTCTGAACTGCCAGCCCGGAAAACTGGGGGAGAACACGGCAAAAATATGATTGACCCTTATTTGTATTCTCAGGCGCTCTTTCTAAGTAGCTGGGTTAGGAGGAACAAGGAACAAAGCTTAAAGGGAACTGAGGGAAAGTCATTCATCCTAACAAAGCATTTATTTCCTTCATGCCAATAGTGAGCGTTTGGTCAGAAGTGAGATCCCTGACACCCCTATATTCAAGAAATCCGGGGTGTTTGGTGGGTGGAAGTCTCACCCCAGACTCTGGTATCCATTTCAAGCCCCCTCCCCTGGGTGTTGCCTTAGTCTAGACTCCATTTCCAGGAAATTCAACCAAGCAGTGAGCCCTAACCAGGGAGGGTCAAGAAAGCCTGCCAAGTGGTGGCCCCTCCTCAGGGTGAGTCAGGACCACTCCACAGGCTATTTAGCCTGCCCCCCAGAAAAGGAACATGTGATCTCCCCTTCTTTCTCTCCCCCTCGTCATGCTTTTCCGGTACCACCCAGGAGTACTGCATTAAACATGGGCATCTTTTATTCGGTCTCACTTGGCCTGATTGAAATTATTTGCATCAGCGGAGAGGCTCATCCTAAGAAATATTCTTAACAGTGAGGACTCTTTAAAGAACCTCTGATTTGGAAGTATCTCTGGGACACTTCCAGAAGGGACCTCCTGAGGTGCCCTCCTAAGGGGGGATTAGGGGTGTCCTGCTCACTGCTCCAGTGGGAACCTGGAACTTGCAGCTTTCTCCATTGAGGGCTAGGCTATAGATGAATGCTAGGGAGAATTCTCCACTCCTGGATCTCCCGGGACACCACTTCTTCAAACTGGCATGGTTCCGACATGCACTACCTCTTCTCCCTAGATAGACTTGTGTACCTACTTAGCTAATTCCCTGATTACCTCGGTACCAAGTAAACAGGATTCTTCAGGGTCCAGCCATTTAGACCCCTTCAGGACCCAGCTAAGGCCAGTGAAGGAAAATAACTAAGGAGATATAGGGAAAAACAATTTACTCATAGGCAATTTTTCCTCAGTATGTCTCTTTACTGTTCTCTCTTCCTTGTAGACTGTTTTAATTTTTCTGTCCTATCTATAACTTGTGAGCTTGAGTTTTCTGTTTCAATCCTAATTTCAATTTCAATTTTCTGCTAACTTTTGCTTCTATTCCTGCTTCTTCCTTTATCCAATAAGGAAGCAAGCAGAGAAGTATAGGCAGTCACAAATATTTATGAATTACAAGTAAATGTAGACGTTGTAGTGGCCCTTTCTGTCACAAGCAGGCAGTAAGTGCATATTCAGTAGGAAAGGTAACAAGACCCCATGGTTTATTAAATCTACATGAAGGAGTCTTTGAGACTTCAGTTTCTCTTCTATAAGAGCCAAGTGATTTTCTATTTCTTTCAGGTATTAGGTTCCCTGGTGACCTGGGCTTAGGATCATCGTGGAGGAGGTCATATGAAGGGTTGAATACAGCTGTGGGTATCTCTATGTAGAAGCTATCTCAATATTTTTAAGCAGCCTTTGGGTGTCATTTAGAGTTCATAAATGACCCATTCATAATTAGAAAGATGGGGAGAAATCTGCGTGGATAACATGCCCCAGATAAGGAAAAAGTGGCTGAATTTGGATTTTTTTCAAAGACCACCTGAATATCACATAATGCTAATTGTTGAATCAGGAATATTTTTTAATTCTATTATTGAGCTAAATATCTTTCTCCACTTCACTCCCTTCTTCCCCCCCAGCCGCCCCTCTCTCATGATCCACAAGCGTCTGTTCCCTATTTACTCAGGAGATCTTGTCTTTTTCTACTTCCCATGAAGATTTGATACATGTATGTCTCTCTTAGGGTTCTCTTGTTGTCTAGGTTCTCTGAGATTGTGAATTGTAGGCTGGTTTTTCTATGTTTTATTTCTAAATGCCACTTATTAATGAGTACATATTTTATTTGTCTTTCTGGGTCTGGGTAACCGCACTCAATATGATGTTTTCTAGATTCATCCATTTGCCTGCAAATTTCAAGATGTCATTTTTTTTTTCCCTCCATGTGGTACTCCATTGTGTGAATGTTCCACATTTTCCCTATCCATTCTTCATTTTAGGGGTATTTAGGTTGTTTCCGGGTTCTGGCTACGACAAATAATGCTGCTATGAACATACTTAAACACATGTCCTTATTAGCACAAGTGGTACTGCTTGGTCTTAAGGTAGTTTTTTTTTCCTAATTTTTTGAGAAAATGCCATCCTGACTTACAAAACAGCTGTACCAGTTTGCCATACCACCAGCAATGGAAGAATGTTCCCTTTACCCCATATCCTCTCCAGCATAAGTTGTTGATGTGGGAGTCCCTCTGTGCACTGTGATTGCCATTAATGAATAAAGAAACTGCAGTGGCCTGTTGATAGGGCAGAACTTAGGTAGTCAGGGAAAACTAAATGGAATGCTGGGAGGAAGAAAGCAGAGTCAGGGGACACCTTGGAGCCGCTGGAGACAGACATGCTGAAACTTTACTGTTAGGCCATAACCTTGTGGTGATGCGCAGATTAATGGAGATGGGTTAAATTAAGATATAAGAGTTAGCCAATAAGAAGCTAATTGGCCAAGCAGTGATTTAATTAATACAGGTTCAGTGTGGTTATTTCAGGGCTAAGATAGCTGGGAGGCCAGGAGGAATAAGTGGGCCTTCATTCTACAAGTTGTCATCAGTGTTTTTGATCTTGGTCATTCTTACAGGAGTAATATGGAATCTCAGAGTTGTTTTGATTTGTATTTCTCTGATGCTAAGGATGTTGAGAATTTGCTTAAGTGTCTTTCAGCCATTTTAGATTCCTTTGTTGAAAGTTTTCTGTTTAGGTTTGTACCCCATTTTCTGTGGGATTATTTGTTCTTTTGATATCAAGTTTCTTGAGTTCTTTGTACATTTTGGAGATCAGACCTCTGTCTGATGTGGGGGTTGGTGAAGATCCTTTCCCATTAAGTAGGCTGGCATTTTGTCTTGTTGATCATATTCTTTGCTTTACAGAAGCTTTTAAATTTCTAGAGGTCCCATTTATTAATTGTTTATCTCAGTGTCTGTGCTACTGGCGTTATATTTAGGAAGTGGTCTCCTGTGTCAGTGTGTTCAAGTGTACTTCCCATTTTTGCTTCTGTGATGTTAGTGTGGTTGGTTTATGTTGAAGACATTGATCCATTTGAACTTGAGTTCTGTGCATAGCAATAGACACCGATCTATCTGCATTCTTCTACATGTTGACAGCCAGGTATGCCAGAACCATTTGTTGAATATGATTTCTTTTTTCCATATCATATTTTTCGCTTCTTTGTCAAAAATCAGGTGTTTGTATATGTGTGAATTGATATCTGGGCCTTGGATTCAATTCCATTGGTTCTCCTGTCTGTTTTTGTACCAATACTAGGCTGTTTCCAGTACTGTAGCTCTGTAGTCAAGATTGAAGTCAGGGATTGTGATGCCTCCAGGAGTTCCTTTATTGTACAGGATTGTTTTGGTCATCCTGAGTTATTTGCTTTTCCAAATGTAGTTGATTATTGTTCTTTCAAGGTCTGTAAAGAATTTTGCTGGGATTTTGATGGGCATTTCATTGAATCTGTGTATTGCTTTTGGTGAGATTGCCTTTTGTACTATGTTAGTTCTAACTACCCAAAAGCATGGGAGGTGACTACATTATTATTCCTTTAATATGTACATATTTATAGGGTGCTTGCTTCTACAATAATAGGTTTCCATATAGGTTTTCAAATGGTCCTTAGTGTCAGTGCCCCTCCTTTCTTTCCTTCTCTACCTTGTCCTCCCACTCCTTTCCATTTAACCTCATTCTGGTTTTCAGTTTATCTCTTTATAATTTTATACTCTTATTTATCCTTCCTTTGGAAGTGCCCTTATTCTCCCTGGTCCCTTACTAGCTGCCTTACCTCTAAGGTTATGCAAATCAAAGCACACATGTTTAAAGCTTAAAAGTCAACATCCACATATAAGATAAAACATACAGTATTTGTCTTTGGGGGTCTGGGTTACTTCACTCAGAATAAGTGAGTCTAGATGCATTCAATAGCTGGATACTGTTCCACTGTGTAATTGTATTACATTTTCAGTATCCATTTGTCAGTTGGTAGACACAAAATCGGTTCCCAATTTCCGGCTATAGTTATAGAGCAGCAGAGAATATAGATGAGAAAGTGTCTCTGTAATAGTATGTAAAGGCCTCTGGAGCTATACACAAGAGTATTCTAGATGATTCTTGTGGCAGATCAGTTTTCAGGTTTTGAAACTGTTTATGGTTTCTGGAAGATGCGCATCTTGGTTGGTCATGTTCTCATTTTCTGCACATGGATCTAAGAACCTGGTGTTACAATATTTGAAGTGCTCTATGGTGTAATTATCCTGTCTTGTATATGTTAGGTAGATGTTCTGTTGTTTTGATTGATGCAGCCCACTCTGCTCCTGGCCATGTGTGGCAGCTATGTTGTCCCTGTATTCCATCCTATTGAGAGAACTGTAAGGACCCTGGTAGAGAGCTGTTCTGCAGGTCAGCGATACTCACAAAGGAACAGAGCATTCAAGAAGGGAATACTGACAAGGTGGCTGGCAGGAAAGTACTTGGAATTCTTTGGCTCACTAACAAAAGAATGGGTCCGTAAGGAGGAGAAATAGGCTTGGCGGGTGGGGTGTTTCATGTGGACAGGCTGCAGCAAGACTGAGGGTAAGTCTAGAAAGACCAGAATGGAGGACAAGAAGGAAACTGAAGGTCCTCTATCTAAGTACTAGCCTAGTTGTAGAAGCTGTGGGTTCCTGCTACAGAGAGTCTGTAGGTCAGAAAAGTCAGAAAGGAATGCAGATAGACTAGAAGGAACACTGAAAGGGACAACAGGAAGAACTATGGGCACACTGGGTCTGCACCAAGAACAAAACTGGACTTTTTGTTACATTGTACATTAATTTGTAAGATATTTAAAATCAACTATATTACTGATGAGTACTATCCTGTTATGGAAAAAGCCTGAATGAAGAAGTTATGAATATAAATTAAATAAACCCAAGGGAAATAAAGACCTTTAATGGTATAGATATAGCACTACTAAACCACAGTCTATAATCTCTAGGTCTGCAAAGGATCTTGGGAATTAACATATCTAGGAATGGGCAATTATTCTAAGAGGTAGTTTATACATACTGATGTACAAGGCATGGCCCCAACATCTGTGTTTCAGCAATCCAGAATCCCCCATGAAATGTCACAAGAGCCATTTCTTATCACAAGAACCCTGTCGTTTTACTGCAACTATAGCCAAAGATCCAGTCAAGACTCCTGAACCATTACAGAACCACAGAGAATTATCTGACTGACCTGGCTGGTTTTATGACAAATTAACACAAGCTAAAATCTTTAGAGAGGAAGGGGACTCAGTTGTGGAAGCGCCTCATAGGATCAGAGTCTAAGCCATTTTTAGTAAGTGGGAGGGCCTAGGCATTGCGGGTGGTGTCATCCCTGAGTTGATGGTCCTAGGTTCTATAAGAAATCAGGCTGAACAAACCATCAGGAGTAATCCAGTAAACATTACTCCTCCATGGCCTCTGCTCCTGCCTCCAGATTCTTACCTACATGAGTTTCTGTCCTAACTTCCTCTTGATGAACAGTAATGGAGATGTATAAGCCAAATAAACCCTTTCCTTCCCAACTTGCTTTTTTGTTTAGGTGCTTTTCATAACAATAGAAACTCTAAGACACCATCCATAAATCTTATTTAATGAGCTAATCAAAGATGTTTTTATGGTCACTCATCTGTGGAGGCCCCAAAACATGAGCCTATTCCACCTTGTCTAAAGGTCAGGGAGTTTGAATTCATTCAAAATTGCTGACAACAACTGTGGCTACACACTGTGGCTGCTTGGTGTTTTGGATATTAAGATAACCCATGAAGGTAGATCCATTCCACCCTGATGAAAAGTCAAAGAATTATAACATACTTCTGCTCCTTTTGAATTAGGAAGTTTGACCTAGGGAATAGTTGTCTTCAGGATACTTTGTCTAGGGTGGGTTCACTGCCTACACAACAGAATGCATTTCTCATTAATTAATGATGTCTCAAATTATTGAAGTGATGTGGCGTAAAT